>PVIC010000334.1:0-73407 GCA_004025085.1 Thryonomys swinderianus | reverse complement strand
ACTGGTACAAATTCCCCAATGTTATGTGTGATTGTGAGATTTATATAAATTGTACCAATAAAGAATTCAATTTTTTTATAAAAAGGAAGTATAAGAATTATATAAAGTATAAATACTGGACACTCAAAATTTTGAGTTACTGTTTAGTAAAATGTGTTTTGTTTTTGTAAAGATTTTAGGCTTTCTCAATTTCACAGAATAAATCTCTATTAACACATCCTAACTGTGGCATCATTCATATTTGAAAGAGAGTAGAAAACAACTACTTTATACTTAGAACTTAAAAAAAATTTATATGTATTAATTTAGCTTTTATCAGACAAAGAAGAAATTAATAGTTTTTGTATAAGTAGCTTTCTTTTTTTGCTATTTTATGTATTCCTATTTTTTGTATGTACTCCTATTATGCATTTTATGTATTTTCAAGTGCATTCTTAAATACTTATTTTGTTGCTAGAACTTCTTATATCTAATAGAGAAATAATTAGTTATTGCCAGTAAAAGCTTCTTTTCTCCTGAATTCAGACTTCCTATAATCTCCAATATGTATATGTGTGTGTGTGTATATATATATATATATATATATATATATACATAGTAAGAATATATCTGGGTGTTCTGCACCAGCGATTAGTCATACTTTCTTGGTAGCACTGGTGGGGATGATGTCTTACTCATTCATGATGGTATCTATTAAAACAAAATATTCTCTTGTAAAGCATCTCAATGTGTTTTTATTGAACGACTGGCTACTCTCCAGATGAACAGATCCACTCCAAGAAAGGATTCTAAAAATCTTGATTTTATTTGTAAGTGATTTTTTTTTCAGATGACCCTTCACTTTGGAGAGTACACAACCCAATGATACTAGCAGTGAACAGCCAAACAGGACAACCCAGTGCAGATATTCCCAAGTGACCTCTTGCAACATGACTCCTGCATTTCTCTGTATACAGAACCAACAAGATCCTCTGAATGTAAGTCTCAAATGTGGTTAAAAAAAAAAAGACATTTGCTGCTGAACATTATTTATTCTGGAAATCAAGAGGCCTAATCTGTGAAATATCCTAAGATCAGAGAATCAAATACTGTTTCAGCCTGAATATTAACACATTTTTGTTCATACACATAGCATTTAAAAGGTAGTTTTGATCTCTGAGAGCCAGGTCTTTTTATATTCCTCCTCTACGTTACTGAAATAAAAAAAAAATACGCCTTTGGGTCAATACTTCTCCCATTAAAACTTACTGAAAGGCTCATGTTAAACTCCCCATATTCTCTTTTAATTCAAGAAAGTTTTTCCTAGCTGCTCTTATTAAGGGAAGAAAGTTCTCTGTTATACAGCCTCACAGTCCCACGCAGATTTCTTTCACAGTACGTATCATTATTTTAACCAGATCAGCAATCTTGTGTTCAAATCCATTCTCAAATTTTAAATTCCATGAAGCCAATTGTTTGTCTGACCCCATGCCTTAGTGCTAAACCTATCCTCATGGTAGATTCTCAGTCATAAAGAAACATTAATAAAGAAATTAGTAGATACTTTTGTATTCACTCAAAAGCCACAATTCATGTGCCGTATCATTTTATCAAGAGAGATGTTTCAATATCCACCTCTGAGTATGTAAATGTATTATTTGTGCTGAAAAGAAGGTACATCTTTATAATTTAAGGAGGAACAAGGTCTAGGAAAAACAATTAAAATAACAGTCAAAACAAGAAAATAATTCTTTTATCTGATGAATTCAATATGTACTTTAGAACACAATCTAAGAAATACGATTTTTACATTCTTTTCAGTGGACTAGGTGATTGCCTGAATTACCAGAGAATATCTTAATGGACCAAATGACCATATTCATGTAACTAAATATATGTAACTAATTTCTGTAACTAAATATAGCTTAACAAAATAAGCTTAGAACAACATCTCCTAGAAAATAAGCATGCACTTACATCATTTTGATGTAATGTGATATTTTCAAAATCTCTCACGGAGAACATTTATTTTATTTATTTATGTCTTCTTTTATTCCACCAAGGATTTGAAGAATGGATAATAAATTAAAGATTTCTACCTCGAGTGAGGACTGAACAAGTTTTTTTTTTTAATCTTGGAAAGGAATAAAATTTATGAAATAAGAACTCAAGATGACTAAAGTTTGAAAGGTGTAAATGTTTTAATAATACATTTAACTATTCAAATGTGTCTCCAAACAAGAACCTATCCAGGTGATCAATCACCATTTCTGTTTTTCCAGATGGCTGTAGTCCTGAGTCTTAGAATAATGGAGTGTCCAAACCTTTGATCGTTAATTGTACTGTATTACTGTTTGGCAATCAACCAGCTCCCTGGCCTAGGGGCAGATCATTTTATTTAATGGTTCATCACCAAGACCTCACTAGCATGACAACATAGATCACTAAGCTACTGATGCCAAAAAAGTGAAAACAAGATTCAGCCCATCCCACCTGGGAGGAATTTCACTTAATAAACTCCACTACCTAGCTGAATGGTAACCCAAAGGAGGAGAAGGTCAGGCCCAGGAGATATTGAGTAAAATTGCAAATAGGGAAACAGATTTTTTTCATCTTTACAGAATCATGGCTTAGCTCTTTTAACACTTCTTTCTAAGATAGTCATTTGGCTTAAAACAGGGATAACAAATGCAGTGAGTTGAAGCACAGAATCTCACACACAGAAAGGCATAATGACTTCCATGGCTTAAGGTTTGTTCAGAGAGCTTCACGTTTTCTCACCAAAACTCAATGTTATCTTTTCAAAATATAAATACCTAAACACAAATTATACTCCCTTAAACTGTTTATGAAATCATTGCAATTTGTGGAATATATTTAAGTCATATCAGCTGTATACCATTGAAGAACTGACTTTATCTTCTAATACATTTCTCAGTTAAGACTGAATGCTTAAAAATTTGGAAAAGCAGACTTTAAATAATAGAAACCAGTAAAAGTGCCATAGAACTCATATAGACTCCACAAAATTCTGAAGTTGTTCAAATGATAAAACTCTTTAAAATGACATTTAGAAATCTAATCATTTGTTAGAGGAAGAGAGCTGCCCCCATACTTGAAATTAAGGCAGTAAAAATCTCATCGGTCTTTTTACAAAGTTTATGCCGGTGTGGTTTGCACGTATGTCTCTTTTTGGAATTATGTTCATCATTCTCAGGTATTTCTCATGGACATTTCAAGATTAGACTCCGTGTGGTTCCTCTTGTGTTTCCCTCGAAGCTCAGTCAACTTCTCTGCCCTCTATGTCCCACTCAGCATTTTTCATACCTGTTTCTCCAATCATCATGTTGTAGTTATAATTTAGTCATTTACATGCCTGTTTCTTCTATCCGAGTTCCATGTGTTCCTTCCTTGGTCTCATCAGCACTTAAGACAGTTCCTGGCACATAAGAGGAGTGCAATATATTTGTTTTAAATAGATGAATGATGTTTCCCAGACCAACTATGTCCCTTGACTACAATAAAATAACTTCATGAAAGAAAGTATTTAGGTCATGATCCAAAATGAAATGACCTCTCTTGTGACCACTAGGGTAATCACTGTTTCACCACGACCAGCTGGCTCAGGACTGCTTTATATGGAGCTTTTGCTATTCTAACCCCTCCATCATTTATAAGGCACATGTCAGTGTTCTATCCAGAACCACTGTCCTCAGTCTCTCGTCTTTCCTGGACCCCTGGAACCTTGCTCTGCGTAGGGAACACAGGCAAAATGACTGTCCTAGAAATCAGGAGGCCTGAGTTCTAAGCCACACTCTGCTTTGATTATCTGTATGAACTACTGCAAAATACTTCCCTCTTGTAACTCCTTCCTCATCAAGCAAGATGAGGCATGAGATATTACAGGTAAGACCAACTTGGGCACAAACATTTTGTGGCCCTGAGCAAGCAAAGGATCCCTCAAATCTGAGGCCATTATTCTCCACCTCTTTTTATGTCTCCAGTGGTGTCCCACTGCACTAGGAAGAAAGCCCCATCTGGGCATGTGAAGTCTTTCATGGTGAGGCCCTTCTTAAAGACTTTAGTCATAAAGGAGGTGTTAGCAGCCTCAAAGAACTATCAAAGTTCCCCATTACCTCCATTAAGTCATGTCTGTACATTTCTGCTGTTCTCTGGCAGCACGACCACCACCATCAGCCCACAGTATCCCTGTCATGACACCTGACACATCACACTGCAATGGCTCCTGGCCTGTCTTCCACCATACACTGGAAAGCCCAAGAGAACAGAAGTCTTTGTTTGTGTTGTACCATTGGTGTTCAGCCTGGTGCCTTTTGTGGAGGGGCATTTAATAATGTTTTCAAGATGAATAAATTACTGCCTGGAAAATCCTGGTTGTCAGCTATTCAAGTTCCTGAATTAAGAGTTGGCCATAATGTGTATTGATTAAATATGGATATATCATGGCAAATTCCTTCACTATTATTTAAAAATAAGCCAAGCTGTGGTTAATTAAGTAAGTGCAGAAGAAAATATGATATTAATTTGGGGGTATATAATAGACATAATAATGTTTTTTGTTTAATTTAGCAATTTATATCCTGCTTCTTTTCATAAGGATACAAGAAAACACATTTGTGGAATGAAAGAGATCATAAATATGTATGTAATAAGAACCTATAGAGATGCTATAGATAAATAGTAAATTAATTTCTGAATTTCTTGGAAATCAAAGGAAAAAGAAAAATTCATGGTAACATTCAAGAGGTGATTAAAATACCCAGTGTATAATTAAATTTAAAAATATATTAATAATGTAAAAGACACATCACCATGGCATACTTATCACATCATTTTTGCCACTTTCCAGAAGCAATTCTGGAAGTCTTTTTGCAGGAGTACCTCCAGGAGATATAATAAAATTGCTGAGTGCTACTCCAGAGTGGCATCTGGTGGAAAAGCGCGCTCATAAAACATGGCATGTCAGGCCGGAGGGTTAGCTCAGTGGTTCCGGCGCCTGCCTCGCAAGTGCAAGGTCCTGAGTTTGATCCCTGGTAACCACATATAATGCTGGGCGTGGAGACTCATGCCCACCAACAATCAACACCGCATACCACAAAGCTGGACGTGGTGGCTCACGCCTGTAATCCCAGCACTCGGGAGGCAGAGACAGGAGGATTGCTGAGTTTGCGGGAGCTTGCCTGGGAACCATAGTGAGCTCAGGGCCAGCCTGAACTACAAAGCGAGACCCTGTCTCAAAACCAAAAAAAAAAAAAAAAAAAAAAAAAAAAAAAAACATGGCATGTCCTCATCCACCTGACTCACCACATCTGGCACTGGCACTTCTCCAAAGTCAAAACGGCCATGAAAGATCAACATTTTGAATCCATTCAGGACATCAAGGTGCCCAAGACTGTTCAAATAAAACTCATGAATGGGAAATTCCAGAACTGTTTTGGAAAGTAAGAGCGATGGCACAACTGTATTGGAAGGGAAGGAGGAGTACAGTGAGGGAAACTAAAGCCAATACCTCCTTCACTGCAATAAACCTGTTAATTTAAACATTCATCACGTTTTTAAAAAAATGTGTCATATACAGTGGTACCTTGGTTGAGGAACACTTTTGTTTGCAAGTAATTTGGTTCACAAACAGAAGAGTTTGACAAACTTTTGGTTTTGTTCCTACACTCTGCATCAAAAACCCAACCATGACAAACTTTCTCACACAAACACAAATTTTTTTTTCCAAAATCTTAACACAAATTAAGTTTTTGAACCGAGGTATCACTGTAGCATTGATGAGGTTGCCAATGATGAGAACAATGAGGAAAAGGTTTAAAAATTCAACATTTTGACTATTTGGAAAAACTCATAACAGATGGTACAGTATGGGTGAAATTACACTGAATTCAAATTAGAAATAAAAAATAGGGCTAGAAGTACAGCTCAGTGGTAAGAGTGCCTCCCTGAAACAGAAGTACCTGGAGTTGAATGTCTGTATGGCAGGGAAAAAAATTTAAGAAGGAAAAAGAACTTTTAAGGTATATAATGTTAGAAATTTTATTAAATCAATAAATAAAAGTGTACTGTTGCTTTTTTAATATAATTATTTATGAGTACACTTTATATACAGCTCACAATCACACTCAATATTCAGGAATTTGGACCAGTATATGACACCAGTTAATTCTCATTTTTACCCATATCCTTACCCACCCCACAACTCTCCACCCCCTGTATACAAACAAATCAGTCCCCCCAAGTTTAAAGACCCAGTTCAAAAATGGGTATCTGAAATAAACAGACACTTCTCAGAGGCAGAAGTAAAAGCAGCCAAGAAGCATAGGAAGAAATGTTCAACATCACTGGTCATTCCAGAGATGCACATGAAAACAACACTGAGATTTCATCTCACTCCACAAAGAATGGCTACTATTGTGAAATCAGCCCGCAATAAATGCTGGTGAGGCTGCAGGGAGAAAGAAACTGTTCTCCACTGTTGGTGGGATTGTAAACTTGTGCAATAATTGTGGAGATCAGTGTGGAGATTCCTCAGGTCCCTAGGATTAGAGGTCCCATTTGACCCCACTATTACCCTGCCTGGAATATACTCAAAGGAATTAAAATACTCATATTGTAAAGACATATGTACACTCATGTTCATGGTAGCTCAGTTTGTGATAGGCCAGTCTTTGAAACAACTCAGATGCCCATCAACTGGAGATTGGATAAAGAAGAAGTGTGTGTGTGTGTGTGTGTGTGTGTGTGTGTGTTTAATAAAATGGAGTATTACTTCACCATAAAGAATGACAAGTTTCATTCATTTATGTGCAAATGGATACACCTTGAGGACACACTAATAAATGAAATAAATAGATTTCAGATATGTAAATGTCCTATCTTTTTTTTTCTGGTATGAGAACCTGTAGATGTAAATGAGTTCTAGAATGTATGATAGAGTTTGTGAAATCAGAAATATTCAAAGGGAATGTGGTAGGCAAAAGTAGTGAGGGTAAAAAGTAATTATGATTTGGAAAGAAAAAGAGCATGTATACAGGGGTAGAGGTTGTGGAGTGGGTAGGGATATGAGTAAAAATGAGAATTAACTTGTGTAATATACTGGTACAAATTCCCCAATGTTGAGTGTGATTGTGAGCTGTCTATAAAATGTACCAATAAAGAAACCAATTAAAAAATTGCTTCTTGGCCTTTTGGTTAAGATCAAGTGTATGATTTACATTTTAAGAAGTGAAATTCCTCACTATTTGTAAAGGAGAGATACTGAATAAATTATACTATGATGTGAAATAAATGACTGCTAAGAGGAACAGAAACTACTGATTTCTCTTGAGTTATTATTTTGTGCATCAGTCTTACTAAAACAAATGCCAGATGAAAATGTCATGGCAAAATTTTTAAATGATGATCTTGAAAAGGCAGGACATCAACCAGTTCTGATAAAATAGCTACTAAATACATTCGCAGCAAAGAAGTACAATCTTTGATGACTTCTTTGCAAAGATTTGATTGTACTATATCTTCCTGTGACCTATCTTAATTGAAAGAATGGCATGAATGTTACAGGAAATGAGGTGGCATCAGTTTCATCAGCTAAGGAGTGCATACGCAAGAGGATGACCTCTCTCTCATTACTCCTTCACAACACAAGATGATAAAGAAATAGTCAATAAGAAGAAAACAATATGAGTTTCCCATTTAAAGACTTTTCCTACCGTTTACATTAAAAAATTAGAAATTATGAAAGACTGAAGATTTGTATAATATCAATTTAAACATCCCCAGATGAGAAAACCCACAAAATTACATTCAAACTAGGTAAAATATTTATATCATATTTAACAGAGGAGTAGTATTCTTGATACATAGAGCTCTAATACCTTAGAAAAGGACACTTTATTAATAAACTGTGCAAAGTATACAAATATATAGCTTTTAAGTAATATAAAAGAAAGAATGACCTGAGTATTAATCAAGGAACTATAAACTAAAATAATAATGATAATCATTTATTACTGGGAAATATTTGATATAACAATAACCTATAGTGTTGACATACTCCAGTATTGATGATATAATGTAAACAGGCCCAACATACCCAGAGGAAAATTTGACAATGTGTGTTTAAAAATGCAGGACAGGTAAACAAGCAATTTTCTTTCTAGAAATTTAGCATAAAAAAGTCAGAAGTATTTTATTGGACAGTAGGGTGATCATAGCTAATGATACAGACTTTTAAAAAGCTAGAAAAGCAGAGTTTTAAATATGCAAAAATGAGGAAATGGTTGACATTTGATAAATTACTCTGATTTGAACACTGTATAATATATGCATTCATGAACTACTATATGGTATCCTATAATATATCCAATTATTATGTGTCAACTAAAAATATCTTGAAATAATCAGGAAGATTTGCAAAATCTACAACAAATAATTATGCTTCCCAAAGTGACTGGTCATGTTTCTTAAGCATACTGTAGAATACTACACATAACATTTTACCTATGCTAATTCTTATAACAGTCATAAAAATCACAGTTTGCAAAATTAGAACTGGGCAGATTACTTTTTCTGAGAAACAAGGCTCAGAACCCAGACTGAGAACTAGACAGTTCTCCTGAGCTTTCACTGCCAACTTATCAAAGTTTATTTTCTGTTTCACACACAAAAACTGTCCTAAGACAAAAGCAGAGTGAGAGCAACAGAGAACAAAAAGGAAACTAGAGATATAAAGAGAGACAGGAAACATACAAAGACGGAGTATGAAAAGGAGGAGACCGGGAGTCAAAAAAGAGGTGGAGAGATAAAGTGAATTGAAAGAAAGAGAAATAATATTTTGAAATTGAATACTGTTTTCCTTACATTTTGTTTTTTCTGTTTCTTATTTTTGCAACAGATGTTCCTGTTGGAATATAAATATTTTAAACTAATTCCTAATGAAGGGAGAGTACACAGGGTTTTCTAATGGGATATAGACCTCATAATACTACTGAAGCAAATGGACCTGGAGATGTCTCAAAGTTATGTGTAGTGTGTTTTCTATGTATAGTCAGAGAGTATAATTCCAGACTGTAAGTGGTAATGGAAGCTTTCTGAATGTGCGAGACAAATAATAGAAAAAACTGTTGGTCCCACTGAATTCTAGACAGGGCCAGGAGAATAGTCACGCTGTGTTGTGGATTTATTTAGATATGCATATGTAGTTTATAAATCAGTACAGAAGGAATACCAATACCCAGTGGAAACCACAAATCCTATATGCAACCCTATCTGCGTAAAGAACATGCATATATGTAAATGTGGACTTATACATATTTTTGCATATACCACACTAAATCATATGAAAACAAAAATAAATTCAGAAAACTTTCAAATGCTTGTTATGAAACTATATTGAAAAATGATAGTAATGTAGCCTTGTCTATTAACATGAAGAAATAATTGTATATATCTATATATACATATGGTTTTACTTCTTTTAGATTATATTAACTAAACTTTGAAGCTATAATTAGGTGGACTTCTAGTCACTGTAAAAATTATCTGGAATTACATATTCTCAAATAGCAAAAGACTACCCATAGACACACACACATACACATGTAATGCTGCATATGACTTTTTCACATTCCTGTAAGTCACTATTAAATATTTCAAAAACCATTATTTACAGCCATACTAAATATTGGAAAATATATATAAAATAACCATTTTTCCTTTATCTTGTCTCCATGAGGGTAATTAATCATCATAACCACCACTGTCCAAATTCTAGATTTCACAGAATTTTCCCAAACTGAATTCCAGGGTCCACAAGACGAGTGCAGGGAAGCTGCGTGAGTTTGAGGTTTTTTGTTTTGTTTTGTTTTGTTTTTTTTGAGGCAGGGTCTCCCTTTGTAGTCCATGCTGGCCCTGAGCTCACTATGTAGCCCAGGCAAGCCGCCGCGAACTCAGCAATCCTCCTGTCTCTGCCTCCCGAATGCTGGGATTACAGGCGTGAGCCACCACACCTGGCACTGTGGTATTTGGCATTGATTGCTGGTGGGTGTGAGTCTCCACGCCCAGCATTGTATGTGGTTACCGGGATCAAACTCAGGACTTTGCGCTTGCGAGGCAGGTGCTGGAACCACTGAGCTAAATCTCTGGCCCTGCGTGAGTTTGAGTTTTAAATAGTTGCTCAAAGCAATAGCTTTTTTTTTTTTCCCCAGCAGAGGAGTGCTCCCTGCATGCTATCTACTCGCCAGTCCCACAGCAAGTCTGGGGGGAACCAGATCTTCAGACTATCTCAGACACAAAGCAAACTGAGACTCTCCCTTGCTAAGTCCATATTCCAACCAGCACGAAACAGGTAGAGAATAATAACACATTAAAAAGAAATAAAAACTTTGAACTTCTGGGCAAAGTGTCTAACACAATATGGCAAATTATTTTCTCATCTCATCTTGTTTCATATGTTTTCCTCACAATTGGTTCTAAAATTTATGGAAAAAACGAGATCAGAAAGCAGACAGCATTGTTGCAGATCATCTCAGACCAGAGACTTAGAATTGTGAAGAGCTTTTAATTTGTCTGCTCCTTCTGATGAACTCATAATTATTGCCAAAGCCTGTCCAGGATTCTGAGGATCTTTATCAATTATTGGTGTCTATGGTGTAAACTCAAAAGAAAACGGAAGTTACCTGTTCTTTCCTATCATTTAAGTCTAAAATATTCCTGACTCGGGTTAGAATCATACTGAAATCTCATCTCAGTTCCATGGGAATATAAACAAATATGTCTTGAATTTTGTTGACGTTGTTTTGATTTGGTAAAAATTAGCCTAAACATTAGTTATCCTATTACATACTCTCAGCAATAGGTAATGGATGAGAATGACAAGCAGGTAATTATGAGACATGAGCAAAACACACAGCACCTAACCCACGCGAGTCAAGAGTACCAACTTTCTGTGAATTCTGAGGGTATTTTGTTTCAGCCTCAAGAAAAGTAACTAAGATGATATTATATAAAATTAGGATAAAAATTACTTCAAAAAGTAAACAACTCAGCGTCTGAAAAAGTTAAGTCACTCATTTTTATCATTTAATTTCAAAATAAAGCAGAGGAATGTTTAAATAACTTTCTATGATAAAAGGAGAAAAATACTTCTATTTAATTCATATCTATGTTTGATTCCCAATTCTACTACTGATTTTTTTCCACTTGATAATTTTTACCTTCAACCATGAATTATTGAGAACTTAAAATAATTAAGAAAATAAGATGAAAATATTTCCCAGAATTCACAGTACAGTGGAAGAGTAGACCAGTTAATAACAAAACAGAAAATGTTACAAGGAGACAGTCTGGAAACAGAAGGAAAAGAGCGAACTTGACTAGGAGTTGGACTTCTTTCATTCTTTTCATCTTCATCTTGGAAAAACACACATTGTGGGTCTTTGGATGGTTCATATGAAAATACAATCTGACTTCATTTACTGTAAATGTGCTAATCTGTATTTACTTCTTATTTTGTTTAATTGAACAGAACAGAACCTGGCATCTCATGGCCAGATCATGTACCTCTGGCCTGAAACATCTCATTTCAGTCATTACACAACAGTGTCATCAACCATTCACATAGCAAATGTAAGTTTTCACATAAACTCAGTGTGGTCTTAGAACATCTCTCCTAAACATAAATGTAGAAATTCTTTTTGGACTAGAGTCATCCTCAGAGGAAGCTTTCTGATAACCACAAGCATCCAAGACCCCAATCTCAGTTAATCACTAACAGGTTAACATCTCAGAAAACAACACAGCCTAAGTGTAGAAGAATGTGTGGTCTGGTTCTCATAGAATGTTAAATCTAGGACAAAACACAGGGATTTAGAAGACTGTTTTTAAAAAATCTAATTTAATGACACATTATCAGTTTGGTAAGAAAGCATGAACTGCAATTATCAAGCTTCCAGATACATAATACACCTTAGAGATAGAATGTGTTTGCTATTGACTACCTAGAGGAAGAATATATAGTTTCATAGCACAATCAACCCTTTGCAATGTAATGAAAGTCTATCAAAATATCCAAAACTACTACAGAAATCTTACATTATTGTATTTCTGCTGAATTAGCAATTAACTCAGTTCAATAAATCTTTATTCCATACTCAAAACACTTACAGTGAGATAAAGGACACATACTGGGTACAAATAGAAAATAACTTTATAACATAATGTACTTTCTTATGTCTATCTCTATAGAGGGGACATCATAAAATTCTAAATCAAGGCTTGTTTTTCCTTTCAGCTCTAGAATTTCAGGGTTACAGAAGTGCTTAGTCCAGGAAGTTGTAGGTAGTTCAAATAGAATCGTGACTTTTCATTCCTTTTCTTACATTAGATAACTAGTTGAGAAACTACTAAGATTCTGGATATCAAGTGCTACCTAAATTCTCAAGCATCTCAAAAATTCAGTGACCTAAGTTAATGAGGATAGACTTATTTCATTCATCTGAGGTACTTAACAACTTTGGATCCTGAACAAATCACTTTCCACAACACAGAATCAGGTTATTTATCAAGAAATTGAGAGTTATCTAGTGAGATGAAACACATGAAAGGTCAATAATTTGTAAAACAGCTGGAACAGAAGATCTCAAAATTGGCATTTTATCAAAAATTTTATCAAATTGAAGAAAGTCATAAGTAACAGAAAATAGCTTTATCACACAGAGATGACTGAAAATGTAAACCCAATACTTCTGAAACAATGATCTGCAATGGGATTGATAGACACAGTATCAATTTTAGAAAGAACCCAGATCTCTTGAATTTATCTACGTCATTCCAGACAAAATTTTTCTTTAACTCTAATTTCACTTTTTTCTTAAGGTTTTGTCATACCCAGATCGTAACAGAAGAGACAAAACTGTCTTCTCAAAATCATGTTATACATTTGAGGTCTCCTCTTATTAAGAAATTATGATGGGCCGGAGATTTAGCTCAGTGGTTCCAGCACCTGCCTAGCAAGCACAAAGTCCCTGGTTCAATCCCTGGTAACCACATACAATGCTGGGCGTGATGACTCATGCCCATCAGCAATCAGTACCACACACCAGTGCTGGGTGTGGTAGCTCACTCCTGCCATCCCAACACTGGGGAGGCAGAGGCAGGAGGATTGCTGAATTTGAGGCTTGCCTAGGCTACATAGTGAGCTCAAGGCCAGCCTGAACTACAAAATGAGACCCTGTAAAAAAAAAAAAAAAAAAAGGAAGGAAGGAAGCAAGGAAGGATGATGATGATCCCCACCTCACATATGTTCATTTAACTTTTCTATAAATTGAAATAGGTAAACACTGGAATTTCTAAGCAATAACTCTTATGTTAATAAAAAAGCAGATTAAGACTTTCACTATTATAGCATTGTATAAAGAAGACAAGAGGTAAAAGGTATAGTAAATCAAAAGGCTGACTTGAAAACTTTTAAAATGGTTCAAGTTTGAGGTAAGAAAAATGAAAAGAAACAATAAAGAATTAAGACATGGTGATAAGAAACTGCAAAGTCTGGCTATTGGTTATATAGAAACAAAAATGCCAGGTCAAAGCTTATTCAGAGAGGGAGGGGCAAACTTCTCTTGAGATCCAAAAAGTTGAGTTTACCAGATACTAAGATCTTGTTTGTATTTGTTTCAGAAATTTTACCATGAGTCTAGTAATCAATTTTTGAAAAATATGGTGACTTGAAAATAAACTACAAATGCAGATTTTAGCATATAGGAGAGCTTTAAAAGAAAACTTTGTAATGAAGAAAATGTAAAAGTTGGAACACTTTATTCCTTAAAGTGTCACAGTTAGGAAAAACCAAAATGGCACATTAGCCTGGCACAGCCTTGGTGAAATGAACAAACCCTCTGGCCAAGTTGGAGGCTTTCCATAGACGGCTCACAGGCTGAGAAACCATCATTTGAGGCAAAGTGATTGCAACAAGGAGAGATTCTACTTCAGTTTTCTATACTTTTTAGTTTATTTTTTTCTTAAACTTTGTATTATCACATAAAGACCCTTTCTCTTTCTAGTGTATGGCTAGCAAATATTATTTCTAGACTTGTAAGAAGAAAATTGCTAACATGAGTATTTAAAACTAGTTTGGACAGAAAAACACCAAGAGTATCTTATCCAAAATATATGAAATTTATAATTTGAAAGAATGAAATTCTAAAAATGATGTCAGTGATGGATCACTTGGATTGTAGCCAGGTGAAAAATCTGTGAGAACAGACATCCTACAAAGATATGTCACCGGAAACCACTGTCAAAATTGAGAAAATAAACCTAACGCTGCACAAGCAAGGGACTAGCCGATTGTCAGTGGTTCCAAATCCACTCACGTCCATTCTCATACAGGCACGTATGTCATGAACTTTTCTCTACAAACTATAAGTTAGATTGAATATTATTTTAATAATATCTCAAAACTTCAAAAATAATGCTTTTTTAATAAAAAAGCTCTCTAGTCCTATTTTGTGCTTTGCATCATAATTTCAAGTTTTCTACACAAGGCATTCAGGACATCGGATTTATCAAATGTGTTCATTGTATCTAACAGTGATTTTGTTAAAGACTTAAAAATGCACTTGAAATCATTATCATGTGGACAAAAAAGTTAAGATGAAGTTTTTCTATTAGAAAAATTTATATCATAAATTTGAGGACATTATTGGTTTTTGGGTCCTTTTATTTCAGGGTTTTAAAAATATAAAGAAAGCACAGTCCTATTTTGTGGCACTGAATTATAGTGACACAAATATGGTACAATTCAGTACACCCTTAGACTCACCCTCCAAAAGAATAAAATTTACAATGCCTACACAATGAAGATTTCATTTTGACTCTGTTTTCATCTACATTTTCAAACGATGGGCTTTAATATGAGTAAGTACCAAAACACGGTCTTTCAACTAACATAAGCCCCCACTGAAAATCAAGTGTTTCAAGAAAAGTGGGTTCAGAACAATGTGATCAATGTTCAGAAGTTATTGGCAGGACAGTAGATTACCTGCTCTGCAGAGCTGACTTTTAAATTGAGCTTCAGAAAGGATGAACACATGATTCATGGGGAAAGAAGAGCAGCCTGCTCCTCTGGCCAAAGTTCATCTCAGAATGGCTGCAGACAGGGTGTGGAAAGAGACGATCACTAGTCTGGCTTGAGAATCAGAAGGAAGATATTTAACAGAAACCAGATTGCCAAGGTTCATCTGTGTTATAAAATCTTTTTAGGAAAATATAGGACCTTTGGGGAGTCTATTTAGTCTGAACCAAACCTCAACTAGCATGTGCATCACGACGGATGACCAGACACCTTTAGTTATGCTTTGGTAACTGCAAAGAAATTAATGAAGAAAGAATAGCGTAAATTGCTTTTGCTGTCATTACCGTTAAATTTTAATGGTCAAATATTACCAGCAAAGTCACAGGAAAGGCATTTATACTCTTCAGACAATGAAGGGGTTGAGCTATAGTCAACTATTACATTATTAAAGGAGACCTGTGCCTTTCCTGTAACATAGTAATGGAGTTGACTAGGATGAGCCACAGGGATGAGCTGCCAATCTAGAATCCCACAATCACATGGATACATCATGGGCTTGGCCATTAGAAGCGATGATATTAGTACAAAATTTCTAAATTTATCAGTTTCTTAAAACATTTGCATAGTGTTATATGCACAGTACGAACTGTTAGTAACCAGTGACGTGTTTCCAATGACACTGAAGTTTCCCTTTAAAAAAAAATCTCATTCACCTCTGCTTAGGAAAATCTTCTAGCAAAATAGTCAAAATTCCTTCAATTTAAATTCCCCTGTTGGACTTGATTTGGCTTACATTCATTCACGAGTATCCGTGGCTAGGAATTTTCAAATTCTTCCATAAAACAATGAATTAATTCAGTTGATCACTGAATTTAATTGTTCTAAAATATACCTAACTGAAAATAGCTTCTATCGGTTACACCCATTGGATCAATCAGAAGTAAACATGCCATGTGCCAGCCACACAGTCTTTAGTATGTTACTCGGATGTGCAACATAGATTCATGTGCCAATTCCTTAAATTCTCTCTTCAGAATTCCAGGGAAGAAGGAGCCTCATACAGGATACAATGATACCCTGTCTGCAAGATCCAATGTGAACATCCGAAATCCAAAGCTACGTTAGCAGCAAACAATATAATCACACACCTGCAACTTCCTCGCCATTCTCTTCATTTCTCCATTTTCCTATTCACTGCACTGGAAATACACACAATAGATGTAAAAGATGAGATGGTTTATATTGGAATATAGAAAAAGAATGAAAAGAACAATTCTTATACAAGCCCCGAAAGAGATAATTTTCCTTACAAAAGGTGTGTGTGTGTGTGTGAGGGTGTGTATGTTTTCTCACAAGCTGAGCATCAATTTATGTAACAAGAATGATAGGACACACAGAATGGAAATCAGAAGTGGCTTGTAAGACATCAGGCAATAATCCACCTTGGGAGGTCAAGCTGGGTTGCTTGATGAAGGCCTTTTGGTCACTGCCAGTTCCGATTTAAGAGTACACTATTGATGGCCACACCAGAGAGGCCTGGAGGAAGTGGAGACTATTAAATCACTTGTTTACCTCAAGTGAGCACCAGTGGTACTCAGTCAATAATTTTATTGATCCAAATACTGTTCAATTAAGTGTGTTTATTTTGATTCTGTGATTAACATGCATTTGCAGAAGGCATATTCACAGTTCCACAAAGTTCAAAATTATTCCTTTCATTCTCCCACCTTCTCCTTATGTCCTAGTGTCATTTTGATTAAATGGATCAGTAAGTGAACAAATATTATAATATCTGAAAGTAGTATTGAGAGCCATGTCTAAACTCAGACCTTCTAAGAATTCATTTCTGGACCGGAGATTTAGCTCAGTGGTTCCAGCACCTGCCTTGCAAATGCAAGGTCCTGAGTTCAATCCCCAGTAACCACATACAATGCTGGGCATGGTGACTCATGCCCACCAGCAATCAATACCACATACCACAGTGCCGGGTGTGGTGGCTCACGCCTGTCATCCCAGTACTCGGGAGGCAGAGGCAGGAGGATTGCTGAGTTCGCGGCGGCTTGCCTGGGCTCCATAGTGAGCTCAGGGCCCGCCTGAACTACAAAGCGAGACCCTGTCTCAAAAAAAAAAAAATCATTTCTGTAGATAAGTAAATGAACAAAAGGCCATGGTAGGAGTTAGTAATTAAACTTAAAAGACAATTCCTTTGGGATGACAGGGAAATATCCAGTTGTGTGGTTGTTGATAAAAGAAGCAAAATCAATTTTGATGCCAAAATTGCCAGATTCAAATTGTCAAATCAACAACCTAAAGCAGCCAAAAATAGAAGTGTAATATGTTTTCCCAAACCAGAGAAGGAGGTCAAAGCGCAGTTCCAAGGGTATCAAGAGAGGAATTCGGTGCAGCTCTTTGACACTATCCAATGACCCTTTCAACACCATTGAATGGTTATCCTTTTTCAGACTGGCTCTTCACATATAATACCTTCATTTTCTGCTTGTTCCTCTTATACAACCTTATTTGTCCCCTGAGGGACAAATTTGCTGAACCTATTTATGTGGAAGCACTTCATACCCACACCAATCAGCAACCATTCACACATGAAAATGCAACTCAGGAGAACACTACTTCTGAGATTCTATCAATAACTTCAAGATGCCATTGAATGAAAGCTGAAAAACTATGACCAAAATACACTGGCTGGAATTCTTCAGAAACTATTCTCCTTCCATCTTTAGTATTGCTAAAGCCAAAGAAATGATCACTGCTGAAACAGAAAGAATAAAAGGAAGTTCTGACCACTCTTTCCCCCAAAATAAGTATATTCTGAACTGCTTTTAGAAGGAGTGATATAAAGAATAGGAAAGAAAAAAACTTTGTAATGAATTTAAGTGTCTCTATCTCTGTTTATACATAAAGCCCTTCCAGATTGTGTAGACACTGCAGGATGTCTCTGCCAGAACACTGCTTGGGGTGCTTCCTTTCTAATGTGAACTCCCCCCCAGCTCCACCCAGAAGACACACTTATCCCTTTTAGTTCTCAGCCCACACAAATGCAGATTTAACAACTCATCCCAGTTGTCCACTTCAAATCATAATAATTTAGACCTGGGGATGACACAGAGACTAAGAAGAAATAGTATTGAACTACTGCTGGACTTGCCTTGCTTTTGGCCACTGGCATATGGTTTTACCACTTACACCTGAGTTGATACTGATACGTAGAGTTTCAAGTTGGGATATGTTCATTTACTTTTATTTTCTTCCCTCATAGAGCTGTAGCTTTTTAGTTGAAGAATTTCACATTGTTAAAACACATCGATCTCACTCCGGAACACAGCCACTTTTCTTTTGAATATTTTCATGGCCAGCCTTCCTTAAGGGGTGATTTACCTGCCCGGGTTTCACTATCTTCTGTCCTCAGTCTTTAGATATTTAAAAACCTGTACAGGATTTGCTGTACTTCATCCTCTCTTCCTCACAGGTTTCCTTAGTTTCCCTGATACTCAGCTCTTGACTGAGCAGCTTTTTTTTCTTTTCTTTTCCTTCCACTCTTTCAGTCTGATTACTGGCTTCTCTTTTTCATCAGCTTTCATGTGTAAAAGTTCTTCTGTGCTTTCTTAGTTTCACTGTCTTCTCTTGGAAATCTCATGTATTCTAATTAATCCATACATCGAATAAATGGATGGGATTTTCAAATCTATATCAGCAACTTTTTTTTTTTTTTACTTTCTGACTTTTCTCATTCAGTGGCAGCAAACCTTTCAAAGCTCATTTAAAGTTTGTTGTCTCAATAGTAACAAACAGCCTGCTGTGGCACAGGTGTCACAGGCTTGCCACCACTGTGAGATGCCCTATAAGAAGAATTTAAGCCAGGTCTGGTGGCACTTGCCACTAATTACAGCTGTAGGAGGCTGAAGGTAAGAGGTTCACTCCTTTGAGATTATCCAGGATAACGGTGAAAGCCTATCTTAACATGTTAAAAAATTACAGAACCAATGATAACTTGGTGACTTCAATCTCCACTATGGAAAAAAAAAATAAAGGAAAAAGGAGAAAAAGAAAGAAAAGAGCCTCAAAGACAAATATGCTAAAAATTGTATCATTGCCCCCTTGTCAAAATTTTCTTCTTTTGTTATTACTTTCAATCTTCTCAAATATCATGGATTTGGAATACAATTTAACCATGTGTAACTTTAATTGTAAAGATTACGTCCATAACCCATTTTCAAGGTTTTAAATTCAATTTCAGAAAAATCTTTTAAATACATCCTGCCCTATTTTGACTCTATTTCAAGGCTGTGTTTATTTGTTTCAATAAAATATCAAAAACTTTATCTGCTTGAAACTAATCTCTCCAAACAACCCATCCTATACTCTTATTTCCTTTCCTCTTATCTTCTGTGATGTTTCTCTATTTTTCTTTACAATTTTCCTCCTTTCTATCTCTATTGATTCTTCCTTCATTTCTCCAATAACATGTCCTCCAATATTAGCAAGTATGTTCCAAGCACTAGGGAACACAAAGACAAAAACTAAGAACAATCTCTTCCATAACTCTAAAAGAGACTTACCAAGCAAGTACATAATAAAGTACAGATTCTTTTCCTACATTCAGTATTTTTTTCCACAACCATCAGATATAAAAATGGCCCAATGTTGACCGAATGTTTAGGTCTAGCCTATTTTTTTTTTCATTGCAATCCAAGTCATTTTCAATTATTCCCAAGATTTACCCTATTTGCTTTATAAATACAATGACCTATACTACTGACTAGCAATTTTAGATTGAAAGTTAAAACCTATTTTTGACAGGGAAGGAACTCAGGTTTAATTATTTTAGAGCTGAATCCCTTCGCAAAGGTCAAGATCTATAAATGTGAAAAACACTCTATGATTACAAGGGATTACCAACACTTATGATTACAAAAACACTATATGATTGTGAGGGAGAATAAACTCATGACATTAAATGTTAACGTATATTTTGTTTTTCTCCTGATTATTTAATTAAATCATGTTGAGCAAGAACACCTAGAAGAAAATGCAATGACTCATAGTTTCATTATACCTTGCATTCTTCCTCCATGCTTCCCTCTTATCTTTGTTTGTATCAATCCTACAGTTATTTTTAAGACTCAACTTAAAAAAAAAAATCAATCTCCAGGTAGTTTTTACTGATACCACCAATGGGGAAAAAAAAAAAAAAAAAAAAAAAAAAACTTCTTGTCTTTCAGCCTGCTCTAAACTTTTCACATTGTAGTAATTACCATTACATTTGAATAATCATGGGCTCATAGGTATGCATAAGAAGCATTTTGTAAAAAGTGGAAGTTTTGCTTGTTTGTTTGTTTTCCCCTAATCCCTTTCCATTCCTTCCCTACCTCTCCCTCTAGTTGTTCCCTTTCCCATTTGAACATGATATACTTTTGGGGGGGGGGGGTGGACCGGGGATTGAACTCGGGCCCTTGTGCATCCAACGTTGGCATGGTACCACTTGAGCTAAATCCCCAGCCTTGTTTGTTTGTTTTTTCACCCCTAGGTAATATTCCAGAGAAATCATGAGGCTATTTTATCATGTTCTTCTACAATAAAGGTTGTGACAGTTGAAAGTTTCTCCCTTGATATTTACAAGAAAAAATATCAGAAAGAGACAAAAATAAAGGATAGCAGTTTCTTAAGTGCTGAAATTGAGTATAGACTGTTTTTTTTTAAAGGAACTGCAAACAGCTATCACAGAACAGTCTGTTCCCAGAGAAGAGTCCAAGTGTCCAAACCCTATTGTCTACCACAGAGTGATGTGGTCCTGCAAACCATGTATCTTAGTCATTGCTGGCCTAACTAGTTTAATAAGGGAAAGAACCATTTCCTAAATAATAGTTTTGCATAAAGTGCTTCACATGGTTTTATAAAAATTTGGTAGTAAACTGGGCATGGTGGCTCAAGCCTGTAATCCCAGCACTCAGGAGGCAGAGACAGGAGGATTGCTGAGTTCAAGGCTTGCCTGGGCTACACAGTGAACTCAGGGCCAGCCTGAACTACAAAGGAGACCCTGTCTCAAAAAAAAAAAAAAAATGTTGGTAAGAAAAAAGTGAAGAAAGCCTGTTTTGCACGGATTCCTCTCTTAACTTATTAGCTAGTAAGCTGATTGGTAGCGTAGGTATTGGCTCTGGAATTTAGAAAGGATGTCTCTGGAGTTACCAAGCTCCTGGGGACTGCCAGCATGAGTCCTGGACCACACAGACAACTCAAGCTCAGCCATCTTTCATATCAGCTCACCACGTCTTTGCTTGTTCTTGACCTGTGTGAATAAGCATCTGAGTACTTGTCCTTCTCTGATCTGGCTAGATCAGCAGAACTGTGTTAAAATCATTGCAAAACACAACCATAAACCTCAGTATCAAATCAGGCACCTAGGGATAAGAAACATGTCTGGATGTCCTGAGACTGTCCCTAAAAGATGTCTTCTCTCTATCTACCCACAACAAGAAAAAATTCTCACAAAATGTGCCACTGAAAATAACTCTGACTGCTGCTTTTACAAAACCTTCATTCCACTGGCAGTATCTTAGTTCATTAATTGATAACATGGTCTACACATATAACCAAATCACTAATCTAACTCTAGAAAAATAAAATATTCCATCTCTTCATTTAAAAAGCCATGCCGTGCTGATAATCCAAGCACTCTGTGAGGCTGAAGCAGGAGGATCAGATGTCAGATCCAACCTGATCAATTTAGGGACTTACTGAGACCTGTCTCCTTGATGACAACAACAACAAAGGGCAATGATGCACCTAAGTGAAAGATCCAGGTTCAACATTCCAATCCACCAAGAATATAAATAAGTAAATAAAACATACCACATTATTGCTTTCCAAAAGCATCTTATTTTGATTTTTCTTTTTTTTTTTTTTGAGACAGGGTCTGCTTTGTAGTTCAGGCTGGCTCTCAGCTCACTATGTAGCCTAGGCAAGCCTGGAACTCAGCAATCCTCTTGCCTCTGCCTCCCGAGTGCTGGGATTACAGGCGTGAGCCACCATGCCCGGCACTGTGGTATGTGGTATTGATTGCTGGTGGGCGTGAGTCACCACGCCCAGCATTGTATGTGGTTACCAGGATTGAACTCAGGGCTTGCGCTTGCGAGGCAGTTGCCGGAACCACTGTGCTAAATCTCAGGCCCCTTATTTTGATTTTTAAATGTAAATCTCTAGATTTTATGGAACTCATTCTCACATGTATAAATATGAATTTAATCTCACAGAATACAGAGGAATTCAAATGAAAGGAACACAATACCATTTCTGATTGGATAAAACCACTGCTAACACACATTTCAAGTTCTTGAAAATTAATGGTGAGTGTAACTTTTTTTTTTCCACACACAGCCTTTCCTAAATGCAATTACAAGTAGCTCGCTTCAATATAATAGCATAATAGGTAGATTCACAAAAATAATTACTATTTTGTAATCACTCTGTTCCAGGCATTATAGAAAGCAGATAACATTCATTATCATATTTAATCTTCACAAAAAAACTTATTATCAGGGTGCTACAAAAATTTAATCTTCACAAAAAAACTTATTATCAGGGTGCTACAAAAATTTCACATTACAAAGAGGAAACTGAAGGTTAGAAGGTTCAGTCAGGTGCTTGCTGTAACATGGCAAAATGGCAGAGCTGAGTCTTCGGTGCCAACTTCTCTGGCTCTAATGGCCTTAATCAGCAGACCGCTCAGCTGCCTAGTAAGTGACCCTGAATGTCATCGTAGTGTGAATGTATATGGGTAACTGTTACTTAGTCATTAGTGAAATGATCCATCAGAATGAAAGGTATTATGGTCATTTTTTGTGATAAGACAATGAGAATGGATATATACAAACTCTATAAATGCCCTCTCATACTTCCCTAGTCCAGGTTTCTTAAAAAAAAAAAAAAAGCCTGCTTCAGTTATAAATGAGAAAAGATAAAACTGAGAAAAAATAAATTTAATTGCAGTGCTCAGGGAGATTTACCTTATGGATACAGATGTACTATTTGGAGCATAAGAATTGTTGATTCTAAAAAGAAATCGTCATTAGAACTGGCTATGTCAGCGAGTCCATTTTTAGTTTTCGGTCAACCAGTGCTTAATCATAAGGGTGATTTTGATTATAAGAGCACTGTATTTCCCGGAAGTCAGCAGATTGAAAAAGGAAAGAATTCTAGATTAAATGTGCATGTTTATAGTATCCTATTATCATCTGGCGCTCCACATTCCTTTCCTCTGTGACAACATAATGCCAGGTCTTGAAGCCTGAGAACAGGATCAGGACACCCCTACAATTCATGAAAGTACCTCTGCCTTCCCTTTATGAAAGATTTGACCTAGATCTTGTATCCCGAAATTATGTGCATATTTGGCAGTATAAGCAAGGATTGATTCGTCACAAACTGTTCAAAACTCAATTCTAAATGGCAGACATTCATACTTCACAGCCTGAGATCTGGCAAACCTTTGTCTAAATGACTGGCAAGTACCTGGTTGATGGAGCCAGGGATCCGAACTACAGGGACTGTTCCAATTCCACTCTCCCAGGAAAGAGGCAGAGAAAGATTCTTTGTTTCTAATTTTCACACTGTATTTGTCTCTTGATCTGCTTACTTAATATAGCTCTCATGTTTATTTGTCTAAGAGAATATGGACCAGATTTTTATATCAGTTTAGTATTTCATCCTAAAAAATGTTTTCTTTAGAAAACATTCCTGTCCATACACTGAAATTCAAACCAGGAAGGAAAAGTTTATTAAGAACAAAGTAAATTTGATCAGAAATACACTAATTTTATTAATAAAACTTCAATTAACTGATTTCTAAAACTAAATCAAAAACAAAAGTTTATTTTACGTTGTTTTAAGGCTTGACTTAGCAACTCACCCATTCATTTAACACAAGTCAGTCTATGCTTTTGTATTAGACACACATGCTACTTCCCTTGATAGAAAAATGTTATTTTAAAGTTGGGGTTTCTTTTTTTTAAAAAAAAAAATTATATTCTAAGCCCTAAGGATAAACATTTATCCACTAAGACAGAAGGATAAAAATGTTAATGGCATCTTGCTTTAGGATTCAAAATAAATAAGGCAAAGATGAGTTTCCATCTTCTTAAGGCCAAATTACAGAGATTAAAATATATAAACACAAAATGAATTTGTTCCATTTGCATATTGTATTTCGCTCTTAAAGTTGATATTGAAGATTAAGGGTCACCATTTAATCCTCACTATCCTAATCCCTAAAATTACAAAGACAGGCATAAGTGCATGTCTGCTGCACTAAATTACCTTGAAAGAAAGCAAATTCCGGATGAAAAGGGAAGCATATTTATATTATGGTGATTTAAAATCTGTCGCCTAAACCCATCTTCTCCCCTCCATCCATTGACCTAAATTGCACACTAAAAGCTTGTTTGTCTGCAAATGGGCAGCTCACACTTTGAGACAATCCAGAGAGTCTTCACTTATGCAGACTCATGCCAACAATTTTTCTGACTACAATAAACACTGTCTTGTTCATATTCCACAGAAACGGGAATTGTGTTATGAAACAGAAGACTTACTTTACAGTTTTAAAACCATTTCCGGGATAGTTAATTGTGAAAATTTAAAACTCAGAATATAAGAAGTTATGGACATAAAAAGATCTGTAAAATATTTCATAAAATCTTACTTAATCTAACAAACTATTGGTAGCACAACTGAATACTAATGCTTTTCATGAAAATAGAGAACACGAGTTGTTTTTCATGACTGACACATGCCTTACAAGGATTTATTTTTTGTATTTTTTTAGCACTTTCTGAAATCAAAAGCCCCATGCAATGAATTTTCAAAGCAAAATAAATCTAACTCAAAAGCTCACCCACTGTCTGAGAAGTCCCGGTGATTCTTACCTTCTTTTGTCAAACTCACATTAATATCAATGTGCTTGGGTAGAACAAAGAATTGCATCATGGCAACAGCAAAATAGTATATACTTGCAAACAATCAATTTTTTCCCTAGGTTGTGCAGATTTTGTGGGATATATATTTACTTTACAGGATATTTTCTGAAATCACATTATATACATCAATCAGATCACAACACTGGTATAGTCTTGGGTCCTCTATAAATCTGTTTTATCATCAATCCTGTCAGTAGAATATCATGTTATTGCTTGAAAGATGTATTTCAAACAATTTCATATATCTCAGAAGAAAGAGATTCCTGCTGCTAAAAAAAAAAAAAATCTATGCTATCTGTGTACATATGCAACAATTTGTATAAATTCAGAAAATGTTGCATTTCATAGAACACTGAAAACTAAACTCTTTCTATGTTTTTGAATATGTTTCAAAGACTACACAGTGTGATGCTAAATTATATGATGCTATCTTCACTACTGTAAATATATATTCAAGTATATTTCAAAGCACACTGAATTTTTTTTTATTCTAAATCCTCATTTCATGTAGAAATAGAAATTACAAAGAAAAGGTCCAATCATCTTTGAAGGGAGAATATACCACAAATGATCCAGTGATGCTTAACATTTCAGGGCCAAACTCCTGCTGTTTAGCCATGGTAGTTACAAAAGCAGGCTAATGAAAGCTGCAAAAATTATAATTAATTTTCATTCTAAAGAAATCATTCTGCTCTAATCAACTGCCCATCAAACATCAGTGCAAATTATGCTAAGGAAAAAAAATATATTAGGTCAGGTTTACAGAGTGAAATTTTCCTTATACTGTGTTAGAATAAAGAATGCCTGTGCAGGAATTACTTTTAATGAACAACAAATTACAATTACTAAATTAAATGAACCATCTGCCATTTTTTTTTTGTTGTTTGTTTTCACAGCCTCACTGGTGCAGAATGCATCGTCAGCTTAATTCCCATTCAAAATGGCAGAATGTCTCATCACCAACCTCTCAGTCCATAACATTTTAACCGAAAATCTGTAACAGATGGTTTCAATTTTAAGAAGAGGACACGTATGCTGTATAAATATGTTCTAAACATTAAAGGCTGGCGTTTATAATAATAAGGTACATGCCTTTTTCAGACTGCAACACTGAGCTGACTAGTCCTCCTAAACCCTAAATTAGCACATAAAGTATTCATAGACCAATACTAATAAAAACAAGTCCTGATGTACTTTATTAAACGTTTCATTCAAGTAAATGTGTTTTGTCTCTATCCTCTAATAGGTGATCATTTGTTTCAAAGGAGCCCGCATGAGGACATTCAACAATGACATCTATTATCAAACCTTTCCTGGAAGGTTTAAAGTGGTTAGCTGGGTACATCATCTGGCATCGACATAATACATTAAAAATGGAAAATCAGCCTGTTATTAGCATGTGTCTCATATTAGCAGGGCTTTCCCTGCTGAGGTTTGGGGACCATGATACTGTAAACCACTTGGAAGATTGACTTTTATCAGGGCCATTTATGGAACAGAAATTCCAATCGGGGTATGATCTTAAAAGGACATAACAGAATGTGAAAAGTCTCTTAATATAAGGCAAAAAGAGTATTTTTGAAATAAAGGAATATTTTCTTTATACTACTATTCATAGCACTTACAAGTATAATTGTTTCAAAGGTGCAGTGAGGATATGATTGAAAATTGTTCCTTAACTTCCATTATTAAATGTTTGTTCTTCCTTTTTATCCTGATGGTCCCTGGGGGTCTGGGCACCGCACAGATTGTGTAGTGTGTATCTCTGCCAGCAGCGTGTTCCCAGGAGCGGGGTATGCACTGAGGGAGACAGAAAAGCAGCCGAGCTTTCCAATTCCCCAGGCCTTACTCTGCTGAGACATCCGAGAGGAAAGAAAGATTACTGAAAAACTATATTCGTTTCATCCCAAGGAGCAAAACAGACATGATCTCTATCTTTTTCTGCTTTTCTAATATTGTTTCACTTTCATTTTAATTTATTACCTCTGTAAAGCGCAACCCCTCCCCCCTACACACACAATCCCTGGAAATCCACATTCCTTTCTGCAATTAAAACAAAAGATAGTTGTATTAGATCATTTCATGAC
Organism: Thryonomys swinderianus; assembly: GCA_004025085.1. Lineage (NCBI taxonomy): Eukaryota > Metazoa > Chordata > Mammalia > Rodentia > Thryonomyidae > Thryonomys > Thryonomys swinderianus. The sequence continues at coordinate 46,261 of PVIC010000334.1, read as the reverse complement.
CTAGACATGAAGAAGGATACATGACTCCAGTCCTTCCTACAGGCAGGATGAATCTCTTTCTAAATGGTCACTGCTTTGAGGGGGCTATTTAACTATCATCTGCACTGTGAACTGAAATGTGCTGCTTTAGAAAAGCAGTTTGCAGGCCAGGGCCCACTCAGTGTAATGGAGTCTGCTTTGAAGATTATTTTAATCCCCCCACCCCTTGTTCTGAAAGGAAAGAATGAAGAAAATGACAGCTCCATTACTAGCAGTGCTGCTTCAGAAAGAACTAATGTGGAAGTCTCCGAAGATACTTGATGGAGGCAAAACCACACTTTTTCAGAGCCCTTCTCGATCTTTGTAAATATGATTTATGATATGATGTCATACTTTAAAATTAAGGTTCATCATATTTACCTTTTATTTTGCAACAGAAATGCTCTCAGAAATTTTCATAATTTTATTCTGTCATTAATAGCCAATTCTGAAACTAGTTGCAACCTTTTCCTGTTGCAGGAAGTCTAAGAGGATGTTTAATTTTAAGTAAAAATTGTTTTCAGTAAATAAATATACATGGCATTGTTGATGTAACTGTTTCAATAATTTTAACTGCATTTTACACTTATAAAATATTGTGAATATTAACCTACTAATCTAACAATTTATACTCTATTAACAAATATACCCTTAAATGAAGCACCTTGCCTTCCTTAAAATAGTTCTGAAATAGTTATTTTATTTTAATATACCTGTATTAGTTGATTAATATATATGATGTATATAATTATGTTAATGAAAGTGAACTCATGACAAAATGCTGTTCTGAAAAAATCATTTCTGCAAGTTTGTTAGAAATTATTGCCATGCATGTTACTCCTATCAAAAATTTAATCATGGGCCGGAGGTTTAGCTCAGTGGTTCCGGCGCCTGCCTTACAAACCCAAGGTCCTGAGTTCAATCCCCGGTAATCACATATAATGCTGGGCGTAGAGACTCACGCCCACCAGCAATCAATACCACATATCACAGTGCTGGGCATGGTGGCTCACGCCTGTAATCCCAGCACTTGGGAGGCAGAGACAGGAGGATTGCTGAGTTCCAGGCTTGCCTGGGCTACATAGTGAGCTCAGAGCCAGCCTGAACTACAAAGTAAGACCCTGTCTCAAAAAAAAAAAAAAATGATCATATGTGTGGCACCTACAACTATTAAATAAAGTAAAAATTAGTTTTCACATTCCATAGTAAGGATACCAGCTTGAATTATTAAGCCTGGGTGGTCAGCATTCATTCATATGATTCAGGAAGATACTGACACTAATTTTGTAATATATTGATAGAGTACTATTGTATTGTACTGGTCTGAAAATATAAAGCAATGAGTTGATGCACATCTTTTATTTATATTTGTAATGAAATTTTTACACATCTTCATAGATCAGGAACTGAACAGGAAGGAAGGAAAGCGGCTTTATTATTCACTCAAGCCCACTCCCTGGCCTCTGCTCCTCTGAGTAGCTGGATCACAAAGTCCTGTTTCTAAGAAGAAAAAAATGTTTATAGTCATATTGCCCCAACTACTACCTGGGATAAAACACCTGACACTCCTCACTCAGACCATGGGCTTCTCTCTCTCTCTCCCATCTCTAAATTTCACATCCTCCCATCTGAGTCCTGCCAGGCTGAACCCACACGGTGCCCTTCCCATGTTTCCCACCAGGTCCTACTTTCCTCCACCCGGGAAAGAATTTAACAGATTTTTGTCATCTCTTGATTGCTCTGTAAACAACTGTTCTGAATATGATAGAAACTCAGAATTTCGTGAGAGGGACAGACACTTTCCAGAGAGAAAAATGTATCCTATGGTGTACCTTAGTTGTGGGCTCTTCCATGCATTTCTGAAACTCACCTAGAGGTGATGTGGGTGTCCAGGGTCCTCGACCCATAATACTACCCTTTACAGAAGCTTCACACCAAAGAACATGGAAAAGCATGTAGCCTCTGTGGAGACAAGTCAGGCTTCAGACACAGATCCTAGACTATGTATAATTCAGGGCAAGGGACCTGACCTTGCTGTGTCTCATGATCTCTACAATGTAATCTGTCCAGTCGCATGGGCCTCAGGGTTGGAGTGAGGTCAGAAAGATACAATGGACATAAAACATTCCTTTCTACATAGAAGAGTTTGGTTATGATGTTGTGATAGAATGTAGATGCTTTATGCATGTTAATTACTCATGTTTATTTAGTATGATCAAAAGATCATAAATACTTCATTTTTAACCATATTACAGTAAAGATGCACTGCTCTTATTCTCCTCAAAGTACTCCTGCCCCTTCAAACACACTGACCCCATCATTCTTGCCACTGGGGAGCCAGGTCTGGAAGTCCTCTTTCATGAGTTTCTTATTAGCACTTTTCAGCCTGCCTCAGTGTCCTTAGGTGACTTATGGTCATTTCGACTTTGGGGAAGAACCAGAATTCACAGAGTGCCAGATGTGGTGACGAAGGTGGATGGGAAGCACTATAACATTTTTACCGGCCTGCCTTTCCATCGGCGATCACGTGGTAGCTGCGTTTTCCTTAGTTTTAATCACAACTCATAAAGACGTTCAGGACACAGAAGTTCCAAAACTGTTTCAGAAGGTGGCAAGAATGATGGGATAAGTGTGCTTAAAGTGAGGGGGGAGTATTTTGAAGGAGACTGATGGCCATGTGCCATTATTGTAATTTTTTAAAATTAAAACATCTTAAACTCTATAGGGCTCAATAACACTTTATTTCTCCAAACTCAAATCAAGGACCAAGTGTTAACTGAATTTGTATATAACAGAGTTTCTTAAATAGCGGATTTAACAGCGTACTACTGAGGCTCTTAAAAAAAAATCCACAGATCTTTGCAACAGCAAATGAACAAAGTCTGCAACACAACATATTTGCTTCAGAATTTAAAAGTCCTAGGTCATTATCTCATTGTTCATGTGGTCACAAAGCGTTCCCGTGGCCACGACTAAACCAATTCCCTCTCTTTAAAAATAATATGGATGGACTTCTTCGGGGGATGGTTTTAATATTGCCTGTCTGCTAGGAAGTGGACTCCTCAAGGTCTCCTTTGTCTTGATGATTTCAAGATGAATTATTTTTCCATAATCTTCTAACTAAATTATCCTAGAGGTAAATACTTTTTATTAACAAACAGAAAAACAAACACCAAATTGTCCTTTGTTGCTCTGAAGTGCGTTTCTTCCCAGTTACACAGAAAGATCTCTGAGTCTTTCTAGCACACGGTACAAAGATGCACATGGCCTAGCTTCATGTCCTTTTATTATTTTGTAGACTTCAGTAAATTCTGCTCTTATTCTTCTCCTTTTGAGATTTATTAATACCAGCTTTTAGTCATCAGTAAACCCATCCGTGCTAGCTTCAAGCATTCCTGTTACCCCGGCCTGGAGCTTTTCAATCTGTTATATGTCTTTTGGGGTGAAAGGTTCACGTCTATAATATTTCTGTTTTGTTCATGCTGATGCAATAGAATTTTATAACATACAACAAAGAACTGGAATCTCGGCAACAGCATATGTAAAATCATGTCAGGAGAAAGGGCCAATCCCAGGACCACTACGAGAAAGCCTCTCAGAAGCCCCATTCTCACACTGTTACCCCTTCCCGAGTACTTTTCCAATTAATTGGACTAATACGTCACCCAAATTGAACAACAGAAATCATCTTTGCTCTCCAAAACCATGAATATCAGACATCTTGTACCCAAAATAGGTAACAGGCAGGCTTGTTAATTAAAGATTTAGCAGAATCTGTTCAAGTCACAACTCCTCGTTCACAGCCTTGTCTCTGGTCCCTACCAGCTAAAAGACACTATGATTCCATCAGGACCATTGTTTCAGCTTCATCAACTGATTCCCAGATTTATTTAAATCCAAACAAATAAGCTTCAGACCAGAAGGCATATTGATGTAGGGTATCATTATAACTGCAGTCTAGGCACAGGGTGAGGAATGGAGATAAGAATAGCAACTGATTCCACAACTTCTACATAGTTTTCTTTTAATTGTGACTGTATTTGCTCCACTACATTTTTAAATAAAAATACATGTTTGCTGAATCCAGTGCTTTAAGAATCGCTAACAAAAGCAGTTTCCAAAGGGAACATTAAATTAGCTCTGATCCCCAGTATTACCATAGGCGATGAGGTGATGATTGTCCTCATCCCAACAGCACTTGGAGGTCAAATCTTTCTAAGTTTTTCTAGAACCTGTGGACAGGGTAGGAAGTCTTCTGGTCATCAAAACCAGAATTACTTACTTCAATAATTAATAGAACTAGTTGTGAATATGAATATTTAAAGAGTCAATACAAAAAGCCCAGGTGATTCAGGGTAAGCACATCCATAACGATTGGAGGTGGTCCCCCAGACTGTGTTACTTGTCTCTAATCACCGGTTTCAAACCTGTGAGTTTGCAAGGACCTCAATTTGATGGCCTAATAGTGTGAGGTGCATATTTCAATGTTTAAATTATTAAAAACCATGATAAAGCTCAGTACTACCACCTGCACTAAAGAGTGTTCACTCTTCCTTTCATCTCTCGATTAACATGGGGGCTGGCTTTCCAATTTGTGGATTTACTATACCTCTTGCTAGTTCTTTTTCACCCACTGATTTCCTGCCTCTTGGCCATTTCTTAGCTCGTTTTCATATCCCCAGAGGGGAAAAGGAGAAAATTAAACTCAAACCTATGGAATTTGCTCTAATGAAAGGAAAGGGAAGAGGTTGGAAACCCCTGGCTAAAATGAGGTTTGGGGATTTTCACACTTACCTTGGATCCAGTTAACCTAGAATATCAAGGGCCTACTTTATAAGAAGTCATTTATTCTCCACTTCCACATAATTTAACTGTGCCCAGCATTGGAAAGCTATTAAACAAAAGAAAACTTGTCATAAACTTTCTAAACAAAATTATACATAAAAAGATAAATGAATATATTTTGACAGAGATACAATACACAGACGTGTGTGCGTGCGTGTGTGCGTGTGTGTGTGTGTGTGTGATAAAAAATGGGGGAAAACACCTTTAACTATATGTCCTCATTTTAAAAGTCCGTTTTGGTAAAAGAAAAACCTCAGGTGTAATGGCTGAGAATGTATTAACAGGTTTCTACTTATTCATTGTTTTTAACAAAAGTCCCCAAAGGGTTAATGTTGCTGGGTGAGCTGAAATTCATGAGCATAATCCTAAACAAGTGAGGTGAAGTTCTATCAGGTCTATTTCAGCGTATCAGGGATTACTGCTAGCTGTCTAATCCTGCTGAGCCGCAGGGAGGAACATTCTATTGTATTTGAAATCCTGGCCAGGAAAGAACAGAAGGTTAAATGGGTGCCTTGCTCTGTAATCAAATATCACAGGCACTACTTATCTATTCAATGAACAGCTGACGTAGAAAATCAATTAGGAACCAAATAGCTTCTTAGGAATTTTTACCCAGAAAGAGGTAAGATTTTTTTTAATGAGTTCATTTGATGTTTTATAGTTGAAAACTAGGAATTATGAAGTTTCAAAAGTTATTTTGGCTTGTTTCTCAAATATCTTTTGGTCATGGTTTTGAGCCTCTGAACTATGCCTTTGCAAAACCAGGGTATTTTGGGAACAACGATACCACTTTAGCTGGTGGTGCCACCTAAACAAGGACTAGCCAGACAAAAGTAACACACACAAAATGCTGTTCAAGCTCCATAAAGTTCTGAAAAATAAGGTAAATGCATTTATGTTTTATCAAGATGAATTAAATAGTCTACTCCTGCTGAAATGGATTTCTCAGTACAGAACTTCTGTGGAAATCAAATTAGTATCAAAAATAAAGGCAAAAAGAAAAAAGAAAAGTTTATGCAGCCCCCAAGGTTCTTTGTTTCCAGCAGGAAGAGGCTTCTTTGGGGATGAAGGGGAACACTTTGTCTCACTACCCCCACCCTGTACCTGTCAGGCTGAGTGGATGTCACAGTTCATGCACACAGACAAGTAGGCTGACCTGGCCAATGCGCTTGACCTTGAGCAGGCCTAAGATCCAATCTGGTTATTAATATTGGGGCAGTCAAAATGTAATCTTCCAGACACTGGAGAACTGAGCTAGAAATTATGTGGTAGGCGCTCCCTGTCAATGAGAAACATCATGGACTAGGCATTAAAATATTCATCTGGACCTGAGCAGGAGTCAAGATAAACTTTCTTTTTTTTCTCTCTCTCTCTGTTCTTTCAATGCTTGTTGAAAAAAAAAATTGCTCAAGGTCTTTATATGCCCAACTTATCTGTCCTCACAATTTCAATTATTTTTGGACTCTTTGCTTCATAAGAGTTCTTATAAGGTAATCCATTTGCAGGCTAAAGCAGATATAATTGGAAAAATATTGCCCTTTCACAGTCAAGGAAGATATTTTACAAATTGGATGAAATACTTTTGATACTCTCATTGTAGTTCAATGTGCATATAATTTTAAGCATGGATTCTCATTCTCTGTAATTGCTATTCCTTATAACTTCCTCTCAGAATATATTTATAATACAGGAGAAAAAGACGGGAATATGAAAGCTGATCTATAGAAGAGGTACTTCTTTAAGAAACACAGATAAAAATGCCTAGGCAAATTTTAAGAAAAAATGTATTTCTATGTCAGATCACTACTGAAATTAAAAGTTATTTAATCAGAAAGTCTTCCCAGAGTTTGCCCTACTGCTTCTATATGTCCAAGTTGCAGGACTGTTCATGAGATACTTCTGTGTCCATAACAGCATCGACATTAAGAATTTGACCAAAATATCTGCTGTATGGCTTATCAATATTTCTAGCACAAATACATTTTTGAAAGTCATTATTAACTTTTTATTTAAATGTGATCCCAACATAATACAATTAAAGGAAATATGTATCTTTGAATTCCAGGAGGAATACCTTGTCTGAACTGCAATGTACATTTTAACAAAGAAATACACTTTTTCTACATATAAAAGGTATTTTCTCTCTATTTTTATTGTCTTTGATATTACATTTTTTTTCTCAGATATAGGTACAGATGTACTCCTATAATTCCAACACTTCAGAAGGTTGATAAAAGAGTATTCTAGGTTCATACCCACCCTAGGGAATTTAGCAACTTGATAAAACTGTGGTTCAAATTTTTAAAAATAAAAAGGGGTGGGGTCAAAAACTTTGGGCTCAAAAGGAAGCAAAAACTTTAAAGTTGTATCTGGTTTAATGCATATTAATTGGAGATTTTTTTTCTCTTTTTGCAAAATGACATATTCATCCTAGCTCCCTGTGAAGGTACATTTGAATTCTTCACATTGCTGGCAGAGAGACTAGCTGGTAAGCAGAATTAGGTTACAACAAACTGCCCCATCATTCAGCCTCTTGGTATTTTATATCTGTTGCTTCCTCAAGCAACATGAATCCACTAATGGTTTAATTTGTGATACTGCTAACTGGTATTAACAGATTAAGACTATGAAATGCCTTCGAATTTCTACTGGCACAGGCAGTTTATCTGTCTGACATAGCAGAGCAAAATATATCAGGACACATAAACATACAATAATGTACTATGTCTTATACTTAAGCACACATTTCAAGTTCACTTATTTATGCTCACTGAACATTGTCTTAAAATAATCAAAAGGTTCAGGGCACATCCCAAGCACCTCTAGAAACTTCTGTCCTTCTCTGATCTAACAGTACCAGTTGGTAATGATCATTAAATGATCATCAGTCCCACCAATTATTTGCCAAATCTTAAAGTAGATGGCTAGATTTCTTTTTAGCCAAACAGCTCAATTATTTTATTTATTGGACTTTTTAAGACCTGTAGGACAGGGAATTGTTTTGTTTCAGTCTTTTTTGGATCACAAATTAAACTGCCAATGAGATCATACTGTTAGGCAGGGGCATTTTAAAGCACAGTTTTTGTGGTCAGCTCAAAGCTCGGGGATGTTTCAAGCAGATCTACAGAAGCACTTCTCTATGAATTAAACAGAGTTAGAAATTTTGAATTACAGGTAGTTAAATACAGTAGCTTTTCCAGAGTCTGTTGCTCCAGAGTTTAGGCATCACATTTATTTAATTTTTGCATCGGTTGTCAACATAACTTCCAGTGGATTCGTATTAGATATATTGGAAGAAAAACATATCATTAATACAATATAAAATTATGAAATTATGCATTATCCAGTACAATGATGTTTTATAGACAGGATGACATATATATATATTATAAAATATTACCCCGACACACACACATACACACACCACATAGATGTTTGTATCTGTATCTAAAGAGAGAGAGAATATATAGGCTCTTATGAAGTAAACTTCTAAAAGCAAACATGAGGCTCTGCCTTCATAGAACAGCCTGAAAATAAAGCACTGCAGAATTATTATACTAGTAGTCTACAAAAAAGTGTGCAGCCCTGCAGGCCTGTGGAAGTTGGCTCTCCTGAGGCCTCTAAGACTCTTGTTCAGAAAACAGACTATATATCTACTGCCAGGGGATGTCTTGATGTACAAGAAAAGTGAATCTCTACAGCCATGAATTGGCAAAGTGTGATACTAAAAATTTACCAAAAATATATTCCTACAAAATTTAATTCAGCAGACTTGGAGTTTTTTTTACTCACTTGTAGGCTCAGAAAATGGTTTCTTGGCTGAACAACTTACTGAAGTGCCAGACATTCAACAAAAGAAGAGCTGTTTCGTACAGAATAGTTTTCCATGTAGATCTTGTCATTTTTCCTACTGCAGTGGGATTTTTTTTTATATATAAAAATATATCAGACTCTTGTCTGCTGAGGCAAAATGACACACAAGATGGGAAGCAAGGCCCTCAGTGGCTTATTGGACAAAGTGTTCAGTACTAGCGGACCGAGCAAAACCCTGGCCTGTGAGGGAGTGATGCCTCAAGGGGAGCTTCAGAGGCTGTTTCCTGCACCAAGAGGAGAAAAATGCAATGGAGCTGAGGTAGCGGAACCGCCATGTTTGCCGTCTCCTCATCCACTCTTTGGATGAGAAAGTAAGCTTCAAAATCTTCTAGCTCAGTAGTCCCCAAATTTGGCTGATTATCACAATCATATCTTCCCATAAAGAGATATTTGGGATGTGCTGACAGAGTTTGTAACCTTGGAATCAGTATGTCTTAAAAATTCTCACAGGAACTTCAATTCATCCAAACTTCCATATTCTGAATAAATCTGCCAAGTGGATCTATGACCATTTCTGGAATGACTTTTAGCATAAACATCTCTTGCTCTCTTAATAAAATCTCAATAAGAAATCTGTCCATTTTTCTACATGACCAATATCAATAAAATCACTTCTAATCCCTACCCATCTTTGTAAATACTTCAACCCAGAGTCACATTCAAATTCCTTACTTTCCTCCAAAATTAGATGAAACATTCAATTTATTCAAATTCCTAAGTACTAATGACAAATGTAACTCAAATGCACTAATTGCTTGTTTACAATGGTAAGTAATCATTTCTCTGTTTTACTTATGAATATATGTTTAACGTTTATCTGTCTCACTAAATCAGAAACTCCAGCAGAGCAAGGCTCGTTATCTGTCTAGTTTGCTACTATGTTCTTATTCTCTAGCAAGTCTCTGACCTAGTTAGTACACTTTCAATGAACAAACTCATGAGGATTTAAGTGGCATAGTTATTTGTCTATAAAGGACTTTGTACCCATCTTTTTATTTATAAGAAGCATATATTTGTGGATTAAAGAAGACAGTGGAAAAGCTGATGTGTTACAGAGGTAATTTAAGATGAGATATTTATTAAAGCTCAGGAAAAAATTAACTCTTAGAAGCCATAATGACTTAGTTTAGACCAAATTTCAAAGACCACTAAATTGATACTCACTTCTAATTCTAGTGGTAACTCAGAACCCACTTTGTATATGAAAACTTGTTTTATCATCCCAGGGGCAAAAGTAAAAGTCAGCCAACTACCGAAGCTCTGTTTAAACATTCATTTTTCAGCTGTGAACTCTACTTAGTACCACTCATTTGCAAATTCACACTTGGCAGACTTGAAAACCTACATTCAAAAGTGTAATACACAGTTCTTTTTCAGCAAGCAAACTTCTAAGAAAGAATGGATATCGAAGTGAAAGCATATAAAAAGAAACACAAATAGTTATTTTCTAAGCACTGTATCCACTCCTTTTCAAGGTGATGAATATGGCTACATTCTACTTCAAAGCAAATTTCAACTGAAGGCTGGTAACAGATAAAATTAAGAATGGCTTTTCAGGAATGACAACTCCTGGATACAACAGTATAGCCAAGTGTACTTATAGAAATTAAAAAAGAAAATTCCTTCCAATAATAAAAAAGTAAAAGTTTATTCCAAGTACAAAACACAATGCTAATAAAGTAGATGTGCTGACAAGACATGAGTAATGTTTTCCACATATGAGAAAAGCTTTCATCTCAGAATACTTTCTTCTAAGTTATTTCCCTACCTTAATTAAGAACTCATTGGAATATTTTTTTCTCCATTTACTAATATATTAACTAAAACACAAAAAGGCTTGCCAAAAACCACATAAAGAGAGAAAAAGTCAGTTGGACACATGAAGATGAAAACAACTGATGTTCTTTTATACTTTTCTTGAAGTTACAGAGAGAAAAATACAATGAGGAAATATAGTTGTGCATAACTTTCACTTTCTTTTAGATATCAGCCTACAGCCTAACTTCACACTCCACCCCAACACATTAGTAATGAGAGAGTATCAAGGATTGATACCAGCTGTGTCAATGGTTATTAAGGTCATCAAATGTTCATGACCTAAATGCTGAACTAAGTAGCCAAACATTCAGTGTCACGGCATTTTAGACTCAAGAAAACAGTTCCTGAGAATCTTTGAGCATGAGATTACATGGAAGCCTATCGTGTTTTCTTGCATAATTTCTCCTTAATTTATTTTCATGTAAACAGAGAGAAGAAATTATGTAACAGTAATGTTCTAACAGTAGGAAAACTGGCAGCCAGATCCTTGACCTTGCCCTGCCCAGGTCAATGGGCTTTGTGAAGATCTCCTGTAGTCAAATAGAATTATGCCTGAAACAGCTGCAGAAAAAAGATTCTAATGACACCTTATTTAATGAATATGTGTATATCTATATATATGGATATATAGATATAGATATATAGATATATAGATATAATTTTTAAAAGGACAACATCCTTTCAATTACCAAGAAAAGTACCAAGAATTTTTGGTTTTTCCACACCTTCACCATTGTAAAAATATAAACATTATAAACCCACAAACATCACATAAGTGGACAGATGAAGGCAAAAGAGATAGATGAATTTAAATTTACTGTTACTCTGTTGTTTTTCTAAAATGAGTCTACATTTTACTAGTGTGGAAAACACAACCACTATTTACCCAACTTCTTCATGGCTGGATTCTAATTATTTCCCCCAATTCGAAAAGGAATCTAAATATTAATTCTCTAAATGACGCAAAAGACTAGACATTGCTAAAATGTGTTAAAGTACCAAAGATGTCCCTGTGAGCTCTGGAATGTGAGAAAGCTGTGAACAGGGAAAACACATGAAAGAAAAACAAACAAACAAACATAAGAATACCTACATATTTTCTTCTACAAATTTATGTGTTTAATGATAACAGGAACTATGTGGCACTCCTTTTGTAGCTGTCTTAGTCACTTGTGGAATGTAGCACAGGGCATTTTTAACCACCCAAGACAAATAAATACTTTTGTAACACTAGGACATCAATCTAATAAGATGCATTTCAGTTAAAGTTAAGCTAACATACAATATACTGATTTTTCTTTCCTACACATACAAGGAATTCAGTTTGTAGGTATTTTTTTCAAATTCAGTTTGTGGGATCCACAGTATAGATCCAATAAATGCTTAACATTCAGTGATCATAAACAGCTAAAACTTACATATTATTGTAAGTGACTGTTATAATTCATCATCTCTGAATATTTATTTCACTGCTGGTTCTTTCTTTACTTTTCAGTGGCTACATATTCTTCTAAAGTATCAACGATTATATTTCACCCTATGCTCATCTCCTTCCGCCCCACACACGGAGCTTCCTTTCTGAGCACCACTTGTCGGTGTTGTGTCTTCTCTGTGATTAAGTGTCCTGTTTAATACTGTAGCTGCTGGAACCAGACTGACTTCAAATCTTGACTCAGTTATTACCGATACCTGTGACCTTGTGACCCTGTGACGTTGGACAATGCATTAGTTTTTTATTGCCTTAGTTTCCTCTTCTTCAAAATTGGCATGATAAAAAGATTTCTGGTGACTGAATAAATATGCCTAAAGCACTTAGGACAATTCTCTTGATGTCACCAAGTAAATGCTCAGTAAATGTTGGTATCAGTTTTTTCATGGAGCTCATTGTCCAGAGGGAAGCAGAAGATGAGTAGAGAAGACTGAAAAAATGCTAAATATTCGAAATATACTTCATGGTAAAGAGAAAGGAACTGAGGCTATGCAAAACAAAACTTGACTAGTAATGATGAGAACCCAGGTGATATTTATGAGAGTCACTTCTGTGGTTCTAATGCTGTTCATACCCAAGAGACATGAAAAATCTGTGTCTACACAGAGACTTGTACATAAATGTTCAAAATATTAGACTTTATAATGTCCAAAAAAATAACATAAATGTCCAAATGATAGAGGATGCATAAGATATAGTACACCCATGTGATGGAGAGTCGGTAATATAAAAACATGAGGTGCTGATACATATTACTACATAGAGGCACTTTCAAAGCATTAAATTAAGTGAAAGCACTGCATATTCTATGATTGCATCTACATTAAATATCCAGAATAGTCAAATCTACAGGGATAAAAAGCAATAAGTAATTTCCTAGAAGTTTGGAGATGATGGTGAACAACTAACATGGTGTTGGATTTTCAACATCTTTGGATGATGGAAATATTCCAAAACAAAAAGTGATGATGCTGTATAATTCTGTGAATACTTTAATGAATTCCACTTTAAATAGACAAAGTACACTGTACATAAACTGTATCTCAATCAAGTTGTTGAAACACTCAAAGGAGCAGAAGCAAAGCAGAGAAGGTTCAACTTGCAACACACTGTCAATGTGGTAGATTTTTGTCTTTGTTCCCTTCAACTTTTTTTTTCTTTTTTTTTTTTTTTGAGACAGGGTCTCGCTTTGTAGTTCAGGATGGTCTTGAGCTCACTATGTAGCCCAGGCAAGCCTTGAACTCAGCAACCCTCCTGCCTCTGCCTCCTGAGTGCTGGGATTACAGGGATGAATTACCACACCTGGCTGTTCCTTATTCCCTCTCTAATTTGGAAATTAGAAATAACTTTCTTAGAAATTAGAAATTTGAGTCACACTTTCCCAAATAATTAAAATCTTAAGCACTAATATTGATGTCTTATGGCATCGTTTTTCCACTATGGTTAAGTAAGAAAATATTTGTTCAAGTTACCTAATTCTGTAAATTTCAATTATATATTAAGTATTTAGTAATATCTGCTATGAGTTTAAGACTAAAGGAAATAATGAAATACTTTCCGTCTAATAGCTAGACATGAATTTTAGAGAACGTTCTATTTTAAAATACAAGACACTGCAAGAGCCTTTTAAAAAAAATACTTCTTTGTTTGGGATTAAGATCTGTCTCTCTTGGTATAGAAAATTTCATGAATTTCTACAATTAGTGAGCTCACTGACTTTTTTTGAAGAAGTTGTCACCTTTACCAAGTCGTATCCTGTTCCCTGAACCTTTGATTACTCATGTGTACATACAGAACCAATTTCAGTTCTTGTGCAAGAATATCACACAATTTCATCACAGATTTATAATCTCTAGGGACAGAGAACATGTACAGACATACAGGAAGAAATGTCTGTGATCTCCTCTAAAGCAAACCAGGGATATTAATGATTAACCCATGATCTTAACCCATTTTTAATATATTTTCATATATCATAATCTCTCACATATACATACACACTTCCACACAATTTGTTTCAAGGTGTGAGGAACATAAGGAGACTTTCATAAATACATGATGAAAATAGTATTGATGAACATTGTGCATTTTTAATCACTGAACACATGTGATCTAAATAATCCAAATTCTTCTCCATCCCTTGAAAGAATTAAATGTCTTTGGAAAGGTGTGTGTGTGTGTATTTGTGTGTGTATGTGTGTACATCTAATTTCAATATGCTTCTGTATCAGTGATTTCCCAGGAAATTATCAACTTGGTACAAATGAAGGAGCAATCATGATTTGACAGGAAGGAATAAAGAGACCTAGAAACTGGTCCAGAAACTTACTATTATGAATATTTCTCACAGTCTATTTTAAAACATAGATCTAGTAAATGTTCACAAAATTAAGTAACTGAGTAATAATGTAGATATTTTCTCATTTGTCACTAAATCATAGCATTTATACCTGTATGTTAATAAAAATGATCTCAAATCTAAACAGTTGCTTCTAGCCTTCTAGTTCTGCTTGGGTAAAATCTTATTCTTGGGCTAGAGATTTAGCTCAGTGGTTCTGGCCCCTGCCTAGCAAACACAAGGTCCCTGGTTCAATCCCCAGTAACTATATACAACAATACCAGGCATGAAGATTCAGGCCCCCCAGTAATCAGTACCACACAGCACAAATGCCGGGCTTGGTGGCTCAAACCTGTAATACCAGCACTCAGGAGGCAGAGACAGGATGATTACTGAGTTCAAGGCTTGCCTGGGCTACATAGTGAGTTTAGAGCCAGCGTGAACTACAAAGTGAGACCTTGTCTCAAAAAAAAAAAAAAAAAAAAAAGCTATTCTTCTAAAAATTATTTGTGAAAATATTTGCATCTAGTTTTGATGAATTTGAGAATATGGGGCAACTTCAAAAGCAATATTTATCCTGGAAAAAATTGGTACTGCTTTACCATGTAAATAGAATTATTTTTAACTATTTGGTTTTCTGAAAAAAAGCCAGAATCAAGCAAAGAATAGCACAGCATAATCTGCTTTGAGTCAACTATTTCTCTAAAGATACTGAGAGACTTCTCCTTACCATAGTGTTATTTGACATTGGTATGAAACAAAGAAGTGCTTCTACTTTTCAAAACACCGTATAATATAAATTTATATAAATAAAAAGAATTATGGAAGATAAATTGTAGTATGTGGATCTTCAAAAAAATAACACATCATTCATTTACTGCAAACATTGAGAATGATGTTTCTTTTCCTCCATTACTGGTGACACCACTCAATCACTCAGTAATCAGGGCTGCAGACATAATGAATTGGAAAAAGAGGTTGTGCCATAAACGCTACACCTGCTGTATGATTTCCTGCACTGGAACCTAACCTTTACGCCTCTATTACTCTCAGGCCTACCAAATGGATAGTGTGACTTTTTTTTCTTTTCATTTTTTTGAGACAGGTTCTCACTCTGTAGTTCAGGTTGGCCGTGATCTCAATATGTAGCCCAGGCTGACCTTGAACTCACAGCAATCCTCCTGCCTCTGCCTCCCAAGTGCTGGGGTTACAGGTGTGAGCCACCCGGCCTGGCATTGTGGTGTGTGGTACCAGGAATCAAACTCAGGACCTTGTGTCTGCCAGGCAGGTGCTGGAACCACTTTTAAATCTTTAAAAGACATGGTACATTGTAGTTACCAAAAATACCCTCAAGTGCTTCGTACACACCAACATGAGTGGGAACTCCTGCATCATTACTGATTCTGTCCTTTCACAACTAAAACTACTCTCAATTAGCAATAAAATACCATTTCATTAATAAATATACTTAAGTGTAGCAATGTTAATGACTTTTTGTAGGATTTTTCAGAATTTGGGAGGCAAGATTTCCCTAAATATTTCTAAATTTAATCAGTCCATAGCATTCTAACAAGATTTCTGGCTTTACATAAAAATAATTAGGAAAATTATTAGAAGACGAGGGAGAGAAGATGAGAGTTCATGAAGAACATATGTTGGAAAGGAATTCCTGAAAAGTTATGTTAAAATGGATCAAAATTAGAATATAAGTAAAAGATAATACTATTCAGTAATATTTTTTCTAATGCAACAAGTAGTAATCTATATGCCTTCTAGTAGTTACAAGGATGTCAGCATGCTGGATGTGATGGCCTATTCTTATAATTTTTGCTACACAGGATGCTGAAGAAGGAGGATTAAAACCTGAGGCCAGCCTGAGCAACGTAATGAGATCCTGTCTAAAAACTATTTTAAAAATCAAAATGTAGCTCAGTGGTAGAGTGTTCATACAAATGTGCAAGGTCTTGGGTTCGGTTTTCAGTAGAGAAGGGGAAACAATAATTCCAGGAAAAGGAAAGGAGAGAAGCGGAGGGAAGAAGGCAGGAGACTCCGGCGCTAAGGAGCAGAGGTTGCTTCTGCTTTCCTTCTTCCCGTGTAGTGAGTAGATGCTTAGGAGGCACATTCGGTACCACTGAGTACGAGTACATTACTGCTGAGACCCTGCTGACCTGAATAAATTAATGTAGGCTCCAGAGGTGCTTAACTAGCAAACAGAGAGAGTGCTCAGGCACTAAAAATGAGAAATATTCTATTAGTCCTTTCTACTTAGTGTACCAATGCTCAAACTTGCCAGGAAAAGTTTTTGAAAGTGAAAAAGTTCTTTCACAGAATACACAGGTGACAATGAACACACAGGTGGCGGTGTTACCTAGAAGACTGTCTCCCAGCTCAGGGGGTGACCCAGGGATTGTGCATTGACCGTCTTAAAAGAGAGAGTGCGAGTGTGCAAAGCTATCAGTCAGTCTCTCCCGCCTCTTCCGCATCCCTAATGAAGCCTGATATTTATAGGTGTGAGCATAGGCTCCATATTGAGGGAGCCGTGGACAAAATTGTGCATTTGCTTCTAAATTCCCCAGGCTTTCTTCCACCTTTCATACACTCTCCTCTGCCTGTCATCTCATACTTTATGCACTAAGTATCAAAGATAGACCAGAATGTGGCTGAAAGGAGCCACAGCTGCACGTCTTGGCCAGTCTCTTAATGTCTGGGAGAACTTCAATGAGGTGGTTTTTTCTGAATTGCCATTTTCCCACATGTTTAAAAGTGAGTAACATTTAAGTGTTAGAAAGATATTATGATTAGGAATCAAAATGTGCCCCACGGGGCTCACGGGTTCAAAGGTGGAAGGCAGTCCTTTTGGGGTGGGACTAGAACATGAGCACTGACTCCTCCGCGGGTTAATCCATGAAAAACTCACTTCTGAGTGTGCTGTTAGAAGGTGGAGTCTCGCTGGAGGAAGCAGGTCACTGGCAGTCGTAACCTGGCAGGGGATAAAACCTCCCTGCCCGGAGCCCCATCCACCCCTGTCACTCTTCGCGCTCTACTTCCTTTCAGAGTGTAGCGAGCAGTCATCCCCTGCCAGCCCCTGTGCTGTGATGTTTCTGCCTCGGAGCCAGCTGACTAAGACTGAAACCTCTGAAAACATTAGCCAAGAAAAGCCTTTGCTCCTGTGAGTTGTCCTGTCAGGTATTTGGCCCCAACAAGGAGCGCTTACTAAAATAGTAAATGAGGTAATATGCACAAAGCATCTAACTGATTATGGTGGTTGTTGGTGAATGTTTTCTTTTTTGGTAAGTAGTGCCATTATAAAGGACAACAACTATCTAAATCAGTTACCAGTATAATCGCACTGCTGATAGGGAAAGTGGCATCACTAGAAAGAATATTTTTGGTAAGTTTCTTTCCAGTGTTCCCTTGACTGTATAGAAGAATTAATTGCCAACCTCTGTATGATGTTACTTTTCCCACAGGATGCATGATCACAGGGTAAAAATCAATATTTTAAGTTTTCTTTCCAAATTGGAGTTAACCAATGGATTTGGATGTGTCAATAGCTCTTTCCTTCCCACCCTCAGCCTTGTGTTCAATGAATATTGGCAGCAGATATGCAAGGATAACTTTTTTTTTTTTTTTGAGCCAGGGTCTCGCTTTGTGATTCACACTGGCTCTGAGCTCACTATGTAACCCAGGCAAGCTTCGAACTCAGCAATCCTCCTGCCTCTGCCTCCCAAGTGCTGGGATTACAGGCATGAGCCATCACGCCTTGCACTGTGGGGTGTGATACTGATTGCTGGTGGATTGAGTCACCACCCAGTATTACTGTATGTGTTTACTGGGGATTGAACTAGGGACCTTGAGTTTGCAAGGCAGGGGCCGGAACCACTCAGCTAAATCTCTGGCCCAAGGATATTATTCTTCAACCATAATCTTCCTGTGTACTACTCTTTAAGAACTGTGTCATAGGTAAATATAGGCTTAACATTTACTCCTTTAGCGACATGAGAAGGAAATACGTATTCTATGCTAACACTCCCATTAAAACAAATGATTTTAGAACATCTAAATCATGAGGCTGAACTTCAAATATGCTTATATTTATGGATGCACATTTAACATATCAAAGTTTTTATTCAAGACTATGAAAGTCTTTTTTCTTAAATATAAGAAAAAATAAAATATTAACTAAAAGATTATAAAACCAAATTAAATTAAGTGCTGCCATATATAATTATGAGAATAACAGTACAACTGGTCATTACAATAGTGTATCTTTAAATAACCCTCACTGAAGATATAGTGAACTGAATTTACAGATTCTTCAAAAATGATTCTATTTTAGCTACCTGGTTATTTTTATTAAGTGATTTTCTTTATCTTCTAGGCAATACATTAGTACCATTATCCACATGTTTGAAGAACAATGTGAATGTTTTCAATTAATAGAAAATCCTTACCCTGTGTTAAAATTTCCACCGTAATCCCTGCTTTCAAATAATCAACATAGTGCTGCTTTGTACTAGTGCAAGAAAAGTAAGCCAAGATATGCAAGTGATATTAGATTTTATCTACTGATAATTCAAGAGAGCAGTCACATTCACCCCTTTAGTCATTGTTGAAAAAAAAAATTGGAAACTTTTGATGACCAGGTATTTGCCTTTACCCCTTAATTTTATCATCCCTGACATCTAATCATAGAAATCTAAGCTGTAATTTTGAGGAAAGAGTTATAAAGCACCATCATAGAGCAGTATATAGGAAGATAGCTTATATCCCACCGGATGTGTGGGACACAGCCACAATACACAATGACATTTCAAACTCTGTCTCACGCTAAGTGCTTGATAGATATTCTTGTATTTATTAGAAGAAAAAAACCGAGACATCATTTCGATACTCTGCAGAATTTTGACCTTTGTAGCAATACCAATCGCCATGCCCTGAAGTTACACAATCTGTGAAAACACTTCCCAATAGGTACAGGTAGCTGCAACCCCATGGGTGCCTTTTCCTTTTGGCATAATTCACATCTCCTTTTGTTCTGCTTAAGAATACTGGTAATTTGTGGTGGGGGGAGTACCTTCCTTTAAGACTTGCATTATCTGAATAATGAACAAATCTCCACATCTAATTGAACTCAGCCTGAGCATAGGCTCAGACTCTAAGCAAACTTGTTAAAGCATATGCAGTAGAACTTGGGAAAGCCAGATGTTCTGGAAGCAGAACTGTGGTCATTATACACATGCCAGCTCCTCCTCATTCCACCCCGGGCCAAGCCCCTTTCAGCAGATGAGGCCTGCCTAGCACATGAGCCTGGCTGTTACTGCCCGCCGTCTCGGCACCCGTGTGCACATTCGGAAACTGTCCAGAGGATCCCCTGATGGGAGCAAGGAGATATCAGGACAGGAAACACAGGGCCAGTACACCGATTATGAGATGACACTTTTTTCTGTTTTACCTAAGTGACCTTACATTGGGTGACAAATGAGCCATTTACTACTTTCAGTTAAATCATAACCATGTTTCACACAAGACAGAGCAGATCCAACTTAGATACAAAAAGTTCCACAAGTCAAACTGTCTGAGCTGATGTGCTCTAAAGAGTTGCAAGTGCCACATTATTGACTATGTTTCTGAGATGTGGTTGTGTGGTGATGGTAGTGAAATGTGTGTGTGTGTGTGTGTGTGTGTGTGTGAGTGTTACAAAAGAATACATGAAGAAGCCTTAACTGAAAAGAACTATTCCAACTAAACTATTCTGATTTTCAATACAGTGTTTCTGTTCCAAAAATATTACAAATTTATCAAGATTAAGCAGGTCCTTAAAAGTACACACAGAAAAAAGGCCCAAATCTTATGACTTTGAATGCACTACTCTGATTTTATTTTTTTAAAGGCCTCCTCTCCTTAATTAAAGGAATGTTTCTCTTTGGGGAATTATGTAATCTTGAAACATGGAGTATTTTCATGATGAGAAGATTTGGGCAGGTTAAAATAGTAAGAATCTGAAGAAATAGAAAACAACATGATTGCATGTGCCTGACATGCAGGGAGTCAGTGGCACTGGCTGAAGAAAGACATGTAGAAAATAAGATAGAGATTCAGTGACACACTGTGACTTTCCTGAAAATCTGTCTGGATTGATAACAATTTCACACATTAAAATTATTTTATCTATACTGACACAGATGCAATATGTTTCCAATATCTGATCTAAATCATTCTTTCTAGGGATTGATATGTTTCCATCTACACATCTCTATTCCAACAGATAGGTTCTTGGACTTTTTTTTTTTTTTCTGAAGGAATACAAAGAGGCTTCTCAGCTCATAATGTAAGGATATATTATTATTTGCCAGATCAATTCAGCAAAAAAACAGTCCATATTTGTAGTAAAGTATCTCTGTTCTAGTGCATGGCTATGTTTCAACAAATGACAAGGAAGAAACAGAAGTAAATGTAGTTGGTAGGGGTGGCCAGTTACATTGTGATCTAAAAACACAAGTGATTTATTAGTTGTTATTAGCTAAGCAAGTCCTCTTTATTTGATCTGTGTATTTATTAGTTATATGTATTAGCCAAGCATGAATTGTTCTACTGTAGAAACTGCTTTTTCTTTAACCTCTGCTTCTCTTTTTATGAGAATACAATAGGATAATTTGAATTGTGATTACTTTTTAAAAAAGAAATCCTGTAACCGGAATTAAATTTCACAGCGCATTTCAACCTTGAAATGAACATAAATCTGAAACTAATACAAAAAAGGACAAAAATTTCCATATTCAGGTTAATGTTCAGCAAAAAAATAACTTTTGTTTATCTCTGAAAACACCTTTCTTTACCTAAACAAATGAGTAGAATAAGATTTTAAAAACCTGTTTGGATTTCTTAGCTACACACTCCTACTCCAATTTCCTTTTGCACAATGACTTTTATGCAAATGTGTACCACTCAATCTCTCGGCCTCTTTTACCATCACAAGGGGACAGTGACAGTTCAATCAATGAAATGGCACATATCTGGCACATTTGATTTTAAATTGCAAAGTTGGACTCAGGTCTAGTGAAAAGAAATAATTATGATTCACTGTTAACTCCAATGTAATCGAGTTATTATTACTTCCTATGAGCAAAAACAGAAACAAAGATAACCGAAGCTAATTATTTCCTTTTTTGTTTTCTCTGGACATACTTCTCCCAGTGCACCTCTTTGCACTCTTTTTTGTGACTGTCCCCCATTCCACTGATTTTAGTTCTTAACTCAGATTCCTTTATCTATAACATGGATAATGAGTAAAACCCAAAACATCTTGCAGGGATGTTGCACTCAAAGTTATCTACAACCAAATTCCATGTGTTTTCCTTTGCTCACTATGGAGACAAGCGATTTACTGCTCTCAGCCAATTTGAAATCCAAATATGAAAACAGCATTACGGGATTCAGACAGAATCTCCCGTCTCACTACCAGCAGTCGCATGCAGAAGAAAAGCTCGTATAATTTCTTTTGACTCTGAACCAGGAGAGCGGTGAACACCTCACTTAAAGGGTCATGCCATAGTGAGACAGCAGTTGAGACACAGGTGCAGCCAGAGCATGTGCACGTTCTGCACACGGTGGTGGCTACACCAGTCTTCTGGCCGGGGGAGTCCTAGCAAACCTGAGCCAGGGATAAGCTCTTCTGTAAATCGGAAATGCTGCCAAAATCTTACTTGTTCTCCCCCAGTTTGTGCAATGCTAAGTGGTTTTCATTATAGCATTTCCCTAGACTCTTTAGCAAAAGCTAAGATCATTTAAAAGGGAAACCAAATTGCAGTGCATTTTTTAAAATGCAGATTGGAAGTAAAGGAGTTTCTTTAATACATTCATCAATTAATTCATTAGTCCATTACTGATCATGGAAATATTTATTAAGGACCCATTATGAACATCATTGAACTAAAATATGTTCAGAATGCAAAAGCAAAAAGCTAGAAAAACAGGATTAAATCTGATAAAATGCTTAGTTTAAAACTACTTTTACACATAGATGTAGAGAGATAACTAGATACATAGAGCAAGAGAAAG
Organism: Thryonomys swinderianus; assembly: GCA_004025085.1. Lineage (NCBI taxonomy): Eukaryota > Metazoa > Chordata > Mammalia > Rodentia > Thryonomyidae > Thryonomys > Thryonomys swinderianus. The sequence goes on along the minus strand of PVIC010000334.1, from coordinate 23,819 downwards.
AGAGATAGACAGATTTATCTTGTAAGACTAATGTAACAATCTGGGAATTTAGTGTTTATTTAAGCTCACTTCACTTTAAGTATACATCACTACATGAAAAGGGAAGATTATAGGTAATCTGAAGTTTTATTTTTGTTTTATTTTCCTAGACCAATTTGAGTTCAACATTAAAAGTCCTAAAGGAGCTAAAAATTCAATTTTTAGCACTTCAGAGAATTTAACTTTAAAAAGCGAGTATGATTTTCTTAACAATAACAAAATTGCTCTTCCAAAAATTCTAAGGAAAATAACACTGCCCAAAATGAACACAGCTTTGTTTGTTTTTGCAGTCATTGTTAGCAATAGACATAAAGGTTTTCTTTTTGTGTGTCCATATGGAAAGATCATCAACACATTTTGCCTCTGGGTTCTTTGCCAAAATATTGTACCCCACAAGCCATCTACCTTAAACATAAAAGGAAAAGGTGTTGTTCTGGTCAAATAAAGAAATAATTTTTACTAGCATATGTCTAATGTTAAAGCTGCTTAAATCCTGCCAAATACATTAAAACAACATCTGTAAAACAGATTTTCATTAAATTGATCAGTTTAAAGTTAAGCAGCTAGGCAGATGATGCTTTTAAGCTAACCCCTAACCTTTAACTTTTAACCTCCTTAAACTAGAATAGAGACACACACTTCTTTTGGGTAATACTGCCTCAGTTTGACAACACAAGGACAAAGCGGTTTATTGAAATCAAAATGACACATCACCACATTTAGAGTGTTATGAATCAATACATTGTCAATAATGAGAAGAGCTATTTTCTTAAAGCTCTGTATTTGTTGTACAAGTGCTACATGTCACATTTTTCTAAACTCTAACTCACAATGCAAAGTGATAGAAATTAAACGCTTAAGAAAATAAGTTTTATATAGGAGGTTATTATCTAGTCATTAACTTAGAAAGTATTTTAACTCTAATTTTAATATTTTAGCCATACAAGAAAGCTTGGTTTTTCCCCTAATTTGTTAGAGTCTCATTTAAATGCAGTGACTATTAACTTGTGAAGCATTTTTTTTTTTGTCACCACAAGCCAATCAAGTTGGCTACTCTCCTCACTACTGTGTCTGACAATCCTCTATGATTCACAAAGTTTCTGAAATCAGTTTTGAAGTAGCAACTTCAACACACTGTCACGCTGGAGTATTTTTCTAGTTGTTACTTGTAATAATGAATGCTATTTGACGGGAAATGAAAAAGAATATATTTAGATCATCTAATGCCAACTTTCAATAACACAAATATTTTTTCTTTGATCTTTTAATTCAATTTGAGTTTGTGTAAAGTAGATTATCACTTGTTCGCTGATCATATCCTACACAAAGCAAGGACCCTTAGGTGTTTAGGTATGATTCATAAGATCTTTAAGGTAAGATTCATTTGGCTATGGAATCTAAAAGACTCTGGCTTTAAAGCCCTCTTTAGAAGTAAATTTTTATCTTACCCATATATTCTACTTTCAAAGGCAATATCCAAATGTCCACCCAAAAACTTCCTGAGTAACTCTGGCACCTAGCAGGCTGCCCTGCTGAGAGTAAAGTGGTCAGCCCACACTTAGGGAACAAATGTGTCAACTTAATACAGAGAACATGTACACACTTATGTATATCATCATATACTTTTTTTTTTTTGCGGTACCAGGGATTGAACTTGGGCCCTTGTGCATCCAAGGTTGGTGCAGTACCACTTGAGCTAAATCCCCAGCCCCAACCGTATACTTTTAAGTGACCAGCAAACAATTTAAGTAACATTTCCTGAAAAATAAAAACAACACTTTTCCTTTCTTGAAGTTTCCATGTGAGAGTAATAAAGTAGAAAAATTTGTAAGTTTTTACATGTAAATTTGAAGTGTTAGAGGAACTGTGTGAATATAAACACCATTCATGAATATTCTATATAGCTCCAAGGCTCTAAATCTATTATTTATGCAAACTTAATGTTTGATTGTTTTCTCCTAGGTATTCTAAAAGTTTTGATAGGTGGGGTATCAACAGGAAAGAAAAACAGCAGACAACTGAATGAATGGTTGTCAACTGTTGCGATAAAAGCTATGAATTATAATACAATTAATCCTTCCTATTATATTATCAATAGCGTTGACTTAGAAGTGCTCCGTCTTACATCAGGGGCTGCATTCCCCACACAGTGTGTAACCCAAATCTAATGTGTTCATTATTGATCTACAGAGTGTCAGTATCACAGGAACCATGCTACAAATTCTCACACAGAGTCTTCAGATATTTATGCAGAGTATATCTCTAAAATATGAACTTTGAGAGATAAACTAAAAGTATAATGCTAGCTAGATTGACCTAAATAAATAATTCTTGTACATAATCCAGATAGCCATCATCTACTCTTTTTATTGTGTTTCTAATTTTAAGTAGAATTAGAAAAGCTATAGACATTCTAATCGTTGCTTTACTTCTGATAGTATAGTTATCAATGATTTCTAGTATAAATCAATAGATAACACTTGCAAAATGGATTTTGTAATCATATTTAGAACTTGTTACAATGACTAATGGTTTGCAATATTCTCTTTATTCTAACATCCTCTAGACAAATATAAGTTTTTAATAAGTTACCAAGTTATTCATCATAGAAATAAATGTGTTGCATTTGTACATGAATGATCACAATCAAAACAATCCATTGAACACACTGCAGAAAATAAATTAATCTGTAATTGGAGTTTAAAGATGTTAAGGTCACTTGTGCAATGCATGACATTCATCAGTTGCACATATGAATTGCACCTGCAAAGTTTCTACCGGTAAAAGTAAAAACATATTTGCCATTTTATGAGCATATTTGTCTACACCACACCCCTCCAAGAGGCGTTACTAGTTAGGGAGAACAACAGTCATGCAAAATGACAGTGGAGTTTACTTTTGAAAACTGTCAACCACTGCTAATGGAGAGTGTATTTACTCACTGTCCCTCAAGCACACGCACACGAATAAACAGGTTTGTTTCATCCCTGTTTTCACCAAACTAAAGAGTATGCATCGGTGATGTAGGATCCTGTTTATGTGCCCTGGTCCCTAAAAACATCAAAAGCTAGACAGTGGTCATACGCTTTTGTTTTTCTAAAAAAATAATAACAGAATTTTTTAAAGTGTCATATTACTGATTACAAGATGCCAGAAAAGTCCCTTTATTTCAGGGAAGCCAGTGAAGTGATCAGTGTCACTGAAAGGCATAAGAGGGACACACAGCAGATCTTTAAAATAAATCCTCCACTCCATATATTCCAATATATTTTCAGTAATGCTAATCAGAAACTTTGCACCTTGCCCCTTTTTTCCCTTCTCTCTTTCTGTTCATTTATTTATTTATTTTTTAACTTGCAGATTTCTGCTCCAAGCTCTGAAACAGTTAATTCCCTTGTCTACTTGTGCCGCAGGAAACGGATGTCACTGCTTACCTTGTACAGCTTCAGGGCGGCCTCGTGCCTGTGATTGGTCGTATGCAAGCGTAACTTATCCACACTGTTGGTGTAGTAGTCACAGGCGTTACATTTGAGGTGAACAGGGTTGCCGATGGCAATGCACTTCAGCCTCCACTCATTGCTTTTGCCCCCTTCTTTAATGTGGGCCACTAGTTGATACTTCTGCATATGTTTATCAGTCTTGCAGTGGAGCTGGAAGTTGGCTTTGAGCTGAGTGTTGTAGTTACAGAGCTTGCACTGGTAGATATCTCCAATTACAGCCCTCCACTCCTCTTCGGGGAGAGAGCGCTCGCTGCTCACATGCACACTTAGGGCCTCCAGGCTGTCAGAGGTGAATTTGTTGCAAACAGCACACTGGAATAGCTTCAGCGCTGGGTCACTGATATAAGGTGACAGCTCTCCTGCAGTAAGGAGGGACAGGTCATCACCCATTAGCTGACCACTGGCAAGCCGGATTTCAGGCGGCAGCTCATTATTTACTACAGGAAAAAAATTAAAAGGAAAAATAGAGACTAGAAAACACAGCACACACAAAGGAACCTGTAAAATAAAGTCTTGACAAGGAATGTGCTTTCTCTAGAGCTTAAACTATAAAATGCTGTAATAGGATTGAATCAGGATCAATTACAATCATCCCTTTCAACTTCTAAATTCCCTCATCAGATAGCTTTAATTACTCCTACTGGGCATGATGTCATTCTGAAATTTGTATTTTTGAGGACGAGAAAGTTGATCAATACCATAACAAAACAGTCATGTGTTTGGAATTTAAGAGCCTAGATAAACTTACATGCACACTAATTGTTATTTCCCAATTTGTCTTAAAGCTTGATGAGATTTGGCTAATACTGTACACATGGCCGTAATCTACCACCAACTACCTGGGATAACGGTAGTGGTATTATTGTTAGTCTAAGTACCTTCAATCAGAGCCACTAAAATGAGGGTTTTTTTTTAATATTGAATTAAAAATCATTGCAAGTTCCTCTTGAAGCTCGACTTGGACATTTTAAAGACAAATCAAATCAAAATTGAAACAACAAACCCAGCAAGGTTGAGGAGGCGAAGCCACTGGAGCAAATCAGCATTTGGGAATCCCGCTAGAGAAGGAGCACAGAGTTGGCTCACTCCTCCCGCCGCCACCGGTCCCTTAACTCTTTCCTCTCTCCAGGCACTGAGCTGCGAAGTGGCAGCACCGAGGGCTGCTTAGACAGCTCAGAGACAGAAAGTCCTTTCCAGCCAACTGTCCCAGCTTGCTCTGGGCGCCTACACCAGGTCAAAATGTGATTAGGAGCTAAGAGCGGGACAGAAGAACAGTGAATACTGACCGAGTCCAGGGGCCAGAGCCGCAGCAGACGCCGGGTCGAGCTGGAACGGACTGATCACGAGCTGCGGGTCGGTAGGGCTTTCCAGCTTCATTCCGGTCAGGCCTATGTTCTGGGCCAGGTAGTACTGATAGAGCTCCGCCTCCGCCGGGGCGAGGCCCAGATGCAAGTTATGCTGGATCTGCTTCATGTTCTGCTGCAAAAGCATCATATTGTGCATGTGCTTCTCGCTGGTCATGTGAATCCGGAGGTTCCTGGCCACGTTGGTCTCATAATCGCACACCTCGCACCGCCAGGTGGGCTTCTGCTTGGGCTTGGGCGGGGAGGGGGTCCCGCAGCCGCCGAGGCTCGTGTTGGGGGCCGGGGCGCAGTGGCCGAACACCTGCTCCCCGCTGCCATTTTGGAGATTCTGGACGTTGTTCAGGTGCTTGTCCGACTGCATGTGAATGCTGAGGTTGCCTTTGGTAGTGGTAGAATAGTTACAGACCTCACAGCGGAAGGGTTTATAGCCACACGTGTAACTCTCGCCCCGGGCAAGCCGGGGGTGAGGCTGCCCGGTCTTACAGTAGGCACAGGAGCCCCCGGGCTCGGGGTGTTTCTCCTTCATGTGGGCCTCCAGGGTCTGCTGATACTTGTAGTGCCAGTTACATTTGGGGCATTTGAGGGTTTTGCATGAGTTCCTCGAGTGCATCATAGTCATGTGACCACCAAGCGACCTCGAGGACCCCAGAACTGTATCGCATTTCGGACACTCGATGCCACTGCCTGGCGAGCCGTCTCCCGCAGGCCCTGGGGTCCCAGGCGCGCTCGGGGCGAGGCCGTGCTGGTGAGGAGCTGCCGCGCCGTCCTCCTCTCCCCGGGCTGCTTCACCCGCGGGAGCTGCTGCGGCCCCGTCCTTAGCGGCGCTCACGTCTGCAAGATCCTTGCCACCGAGGCCGTAGTTAGGAGCGACGCTGCTACCGGGCCTGACGGCGGCGGCGGCCTGTCTTTTCTTTTCTGGGTCATCAGGAAGCGTCGCCGAGGAGGTGGAGGTACCCTTTTCAATAAATTTTAGCACACTGGATGATAAAGGAGAAATGCTTTGGTTTAAGAGAGGGAAATCTTTGTTGCCGATACTGTCGGTGAGCTCACCTAACACCTCCTCGTCGTCCAGTTCGTTGGAGTACCCGTCCTCTTCGTCCTCATCTCCGGGTTCAGTGGGCTCACTTTTGACGGGGCACTCCCCGTTCGGACGTAAGACGCCGCTTTCTTTTGGCCTTTCACAGTTGTTCTCTTGGTCTTTGCTCTCTGACATCTTGCTAGACTCAGACGGTGAGTGGCTGAGGGAGACAGAGGTAATTGGGGTGTTCACTACTAAACTAGACAGCCCCCCCAGATTCACTTCAGCCTTTGGCATTGGGGCGACCCCCAGCGGCTGCTCTGCTGACCTCGAGGGGCTCGAGCTTCCTTTCAAGAAGGCAAAGCCAGCCGGCAAGGAATCACCATTTTCAACATGAAAAGCGCTCCATAAACCGCGGAAGGTCGGGTCGGGTCCTATGAGGTTTGTAGTAGAAAAATGGGGATAAACAGAAGTGGATTTTTTTGGTTCCAGAAAGCTTATAAGAGGTTCTTTGTCTTTGCCAATCCCCTGTATTATGGCGGAGACGCACTTATTACCGAGGAGCTTCTGCTCCTCCTCGTTGAGAGTCATCCGATGATCATGCACAGCATGGGTTACGAACGACCTGATATAACCGAAAGACAACTTGCACAAGAAACACATGAGCACAGGTTTCCTTTTCCCATCGCTAACACAACCATCGAATTTGGACAAGTCCACATTGTTAGGGACATCTTTGGACACACAGGAGTTTTTGGCTGAGCCGTCACTGGTTAGATAGTCTCTCTCTCGCTTGTGTCGGAGATCATAGACACGAAAACTGTGCAACACAGGACCGACTCCTGCTAATGCTGAGGTATTTGGGAAAGCCTGATCGGCTGTAAATGGTTTCCCGAGGGATGAAGCGATATGAAAAGTGTTGATGATCTGCGGGTAAAACGACAGAGGCGCCGAAGCGGACTGGTCGCCCTTCTCGCCGGCAGACGCCAGCGACTCCAGAAACATCGCCGGAGAAAAGAGTTTGCTGTTCGCCCCGGTCTGTGCGTTCTGCCCATTTTCTTTGGAGTCCTCAATGATGTACGCTGACCCATCAGGCTGGTAAACTATCTCCCCTGTTAAGTTCTCCACGTCGCTGTCCTCCAGCTCGCTGATCTCGCTCTCGTTGTCGTCCTTGAGGACGGGAAGGCGGGCGCTCGGGCAGTGGTGTTCCATGTATTTCTGTAAACTAGGAAAGGAGGTGGCACATTCGTTGCAGGGGATCTCCTTCGCCGAGGCAAGCTGAGTGGCAGCTGCATTCTCCACGCCGAAACCCAGCAAGGCCTCGCTCTTGCGCTCCTCCGCTCTCAGGCTGTCATCCGCGGGGCTGTTTGCCCTGTCAGGCTCCATCCCTGCAACTTTCTCTGGCACCTCATTATCAAGTTGTGTCGCTCCACATAGCTTTGATGTGCTCTGCCCATTTTCCTGCCTTGAGATAGGAGGGGAGTCACAGGTTTCCATGGCAATTGCTACATGGGGATCTCATTTCATCCAGCCTGTCAGGGACCTGGATAAAAAATAAGGTGAGAGAAGCCATTTTTATTAAATAATGACACCGCTCACTAATAGCCCATCACTAATTTACAGCTGCTGTAAACTTGCCTATCTAAAAAGGTGAGGGGGAAAAACTTAGAGCCATCCTACCTATCGATCATAGACAGACTTGTATAAATGCAGTAAACTAATGTAGATAGCTATTATGGGCATGCCCGGACATTCGAGGTGTTTTTGAAATCACTGTGAGCATTCACACTAAATCTGAAATTTATATCAGTAATTCTGAACTTTTTCATTGCTTTTTTTTTAAAAAGTACTTGTATACATAAATGCTTTAAAACCCTCTCTAGCCCAGAAGAAACGAAAATGACTTTCATTTCTATCTGCACGAAGAGAAGAACAACACAAATAACTTGTAATTTTGAAATTTACTTTTTGTTTACCAGATAGTGACTAGAACGGGGGATGGGTACGGGACGAAAGCAAAACAACTAAATGCACCTTAAAATTAGAAATATTACAGGTACAGACAGCACAGACTAAATTCTTCTCTGATTTTAATTTTGCCAGTAAATCAGCTTACTACAGATCTTCCCTGTGCAAAAGCTCTCAGCAGGTATCCGGCTGGCCCTGATTAAGCACCAATCACAATTCTTCCCCACAATACCATCACCTCAATGGGCAACAGAACAAAAATTAATATTTACTGCAACCAGTCCCATCACCCTAGGGGACAGTCACCTTCACTCAGGGTGGGTGTCCCCATCTCCACCCCCGCAATGTGGAATGGGCACCATTCCAAATACCATTCGGATCTTACCAGCCCTGGTGAGTCGCCTGTCTCCTAACCACAGCCTCAGTCAACATGTCCCCTGGCTTAACAAATCGTATTCATGCTCACCCAATGAAAATCTTTAATCTTTTTTTTTTTTTTAAGTTCTGTGGTTGCTGTTGTGTTTCTTGTTCTGTCTTCACAAGCAGGTATTTTAGACTATAAACTGCCATTGTGTGAGGCAAGATGTTCTCAGTAAAAGCCCTATCAGTTTCTGGCAACAGAGAAAAGTTGAGCATATGTCAGTAAAACAGTATCTCCCTTCCGTGTGTGTGTGTGTGTGTGTGTGTGCACATGATTGCAAACTTCAGCTACTGTAATAGCAGCTTGATTATAGCTTAAGCTTCTCTGATTCCCTGCAGATCTCCCCGTTTGCAGAATGATGGCACTGTACACAATAGTAGAGTGGTCTGAATCTTTAGTGTTTATTTCCAGCCTGTGACACAGCCACTGTCTCAAATTTTACAAAACAGGGAAGCAACATTCTTTCACATCTTAAAATCAAAATAACTCAGAACTTCAAGGGAAAGAATGCCTTAATTAAAAAAAAACATCACCATGTCCACGTATCCTGAATATTCCTGAAACAAGAAAGGTTGTTATTGCTGTACTACACTGCATAATATATTGGTTATGATCAACGTGCACTATATCAGAGTGCATGTGCCTTCCGCCCCTGTACCCTGGCACACTTTTCACAGTGGCAGAGAGCTATGAAGAAAACAAAACAGAATATGGGGTTCCCAACATTACTAAGCATTTTGGAAATCCTTTCAAAGAGTTCTAAAGGAGGAAAACATCACTAAAAGTCACTGGCATACTAAGTATAAAGAATAGCTTATTAATGCTCTCTAACAGTAATCAAATTTAATCTAGTCAGCCAAATCAGAGAGGAAGTGATCAGTTCAGAATACATCAAATGATCTCCATAAATTGAAAATGAAATCAAAATTCGTTTTGGTAACTGAGATGGCTAAAAGGACATTCTAATTGCTCATGAATCCAACATCACAAAGCTTGGTGTGTAATTTTAATCATCAACGAGCTCCAGGTTAATTATCCTCTTGGCATGCAAGCAACTTCTAAACCTCTCTGAAATAATCTGATAACCATCGGCATGAAAATCTAATAATTTTCTAATTGGCCCACAAACACGAATGTTCACCTTTGCAGTTACCAGTTCAGCACAATGTACACATACTGAAGGCAGCCAAAGAGCCTAAAATATCATCTTCTGCTGGACTGAAAGAAATGAGGAAGGCAGGAAGAGACTAGAGCCTTGGAATAAAAGCAAGTTGGTAACTAATGATGCTAAATGAAAATGTAAAGTTCTAGAACCCAGCGTATTTTACCCCTAATGATAAGATAGTCCACTATGCTTGATGTATATATCTGATATGTGGGAAAAGATTCACCTAAAATCTAAATGGGAAGGATACCTCCCATTTTATGCTTTTGTAAAAGACTTTCAAAGCTGTCTTTATTATTATTTTAATTCCATTTTGTCTTATCTCCACTATAGTTCCCAGATCACAAAAACACTTACTACAATGCTACCCACCTTCTGAATGCACTTCAAATCACTTGAATGTAAGGCATAGTTAAGAATTTTGATCAGATGATGAACAGACTCTGCAAAGCATCTCAACAGAAAAAACAGATTGTCTTTTTATTTTACTTTAAAAGAACCAGAAATAACTTTCCAAAAAAGTAACACTAAGCTATGGGAAAATAATTATAGAAACTATGCTAAAGAATCTATTCTGGCTCACAGGATTGTGGTAGGCCATACTACGCTGTAATATTCCTGTATAATTTTATGCAAAGTCACCCATCAATTTCTTCTCAAGAAGGTATGCATTAATCAAGAACAAAATACATAAGATTTCTATATAATAAAATACATTAATACCAACAATAACAAAACTATGCACATTGTTGCAGCTAGTAATTGTTTCAGGAGCCACTCACTAGAACCAAAGCAATGATTATTAGTATATTCTAATAGGATCATTTTGTATAGTTAAGGTTGTTTATTTCAGTATATGCAGGGACACTGAATATGATGCTAAGTAATTTCATTGTCATCAATGTCAGCAGAAGCTTTTCTTTTACCAACATGATCCATTTAAGAAATTTATGCTAAAGTTTTATAAATCCCAGTATAAAGACCACAACCATGTTAACTTAAACCATAGAACTCATTCCAAAATGACTGTGTAACAAGTTAACTCACTGTAAAAGTTACTTCACCATTTAAGCTGGTTTCTATTTAGTCTTCACCAATTTCTAGCCTCCCTGCCAGACACTCTGTTTTTAAATATCACTAAAGTTTTCAAGAAATTCTTAAGGAAAAAAAACCACCTTAATATAAGTTTAACATAAAGTTCAGAATGATACATACCTGGTTTTCTGCTTATAATAGGTGTACACGTTTTGGGGGATTCTCAGGAATTCACAAGATCAGTGACTTTGATCATGTCAAATCCCTTCTATAGAAGTGATAGACAATATGCAGAAAAGAACTTTGCTCCCTCTGCTTTGCTTCCCTCCGCAGCCACTGCTGCTGACTCTGCTCTGCTAAATGACCAAACCCACCTACAAGGAGCCGGGCTAATGAAAGGGGTGCTTTCTGAACAATGGAAGAATTCCTTTGCATTCAGCAAGCAGAGTTCCCATTAGAACCCAAAATCAGAGAGGCCACTTTTACCTCTGTTTTTTAATTGAGATTGTCCCCCTCTTCCTCTACGGTCCAGTGAGACGGTGTTTGTGAAATGATTAAAAAGAATGTGATCTGATGGAGAGGACAGAATAATGGGCGAGGAATGCTAGGTTAGCCACTCTGCTCAGAGCTGGGAAAGAAGACCCAGGCACTCCTTAGCCTGGTGTTTTTATTCTCATCTCCTCTCGAGCCATCGCACAACATCTCTTGGTCTTTATTTGCTCCTTTTTCAAATGGGTTAAAAGTTGTCCACTGATGAGAGAATTTGGTAACAAGTTACAAATCAAAAATGAAAAAGAAAGAAGAAAATAAATAAAAATCCTTGAATTATATCAAGTTTCCAAAAGGTCATCACTGTCTCTGCTGTGGCCTTTTCCCCATTCCAAATCCTCTATCAATATGTCATAGTGAGTTAGGCAAAGACAAAAGAGAGGCGCAGTGTGAAAACGGCACATATATCTAATCCTGACAAAGCAATGAATAGACCTTCACAAGTATAATTATACTTGTTTATTTGTTGCCACGTACAGAGAACTGATGAAAAAAATCCATCAAAGTGGTATTATGCAGACACCAAGAGCTTCTTTTCTTTGGTTGCTAAAGCCACATTGAGGCTTAAATTCCTTATTGTTAAATTCAGAAGAAAGAAAGGAAAAAAAAAGATTTTAGACTTTTTTTTTGCATCAGTTGCTGACAGATCTTTTGTGTACCAGGCTGTATTAGTTCACACTGCTGCCCCATTTTTATCCATATTGGAATTCATAATTACAAACTACTGTACAGGAGTTTAAACAGGGTGTGGTGTGCTGAGCAAGAGAAGGTGGGGAAATTGCCCTTTTCTCACAGTCTCTCTTTTGATACATCAAAACACAGGTAAAGTACCTGTGTGAAAGCACCAGTTACATCAAAATATATCTATGATCTCAACTTATTTAAGGTGGTTTTCTTTAAGTCAGCTTTCTCTGCAATTTGCTGGTTATAGTAGCTGTGTAGTATTTTGTAGAAGATTGCCTAAATTCTTCCCCATTGCAGTATTTAGAACACTAGTAAGAAAGAAGGCAAATACAAGGATGTCAAAGGACTGAAAATATGAAGTAAAAAGGTTTCAAGCCCAACTATTAAGCGGCCATCATGCTCCAATAGACACTAAATCAAATGACTTAACACAAGCACATTTTTAGAGGTGAGATGGGGAGTCAAGCAAGCTTTTTTTCCCCCTTCTTGCAGGATAGAAATATATCAAAGTAAATGCAATCTGCATAGTTAATGTTTGTGAGCTTTACAATTTAAAACAGAAAAGCTGTAATTTTTCTTTGCTGGCAATCTGGAAACACTCTGGAGTTAATTACAGCTGATTCGGAGTGAACCGCACAAACAAAGACCAGTCTATGTCCAGACAATTATACTGCATTAACCAGCTTAGAGCTTCCTGCTGATGTTTCAGGGCTCTTCTGTTACACCCTTCTACCTTCCCAGCACGAGAGAAAATGCTTCTGCAAGAAGGAATTAATGAAGAGAACTGCAAAAGAATGTGTGACGACCTCTCCTGACATGGCAAAAACTTTCCACCCTTGTCATGACAGAGGGGAGAAGGTAATTAAGTTTGAATAGAAAGATGTAACCAAATCTATTCAACATTTAAGACAAGCACATTTTTAAGAAGGGAAAGTGTACAAAGACAAATATGAGTGTGAGTCAAATAATTTATTTTCCCCCTTTTCCTTCTCATTTTTTTCATTACAACCTAAATTAACTATTCAGTGCAGGTTTGTTTTCTTCTCTAGAAATAGGACAGTGGTGGTTGATGTATGATCTGTCTCTTTGATTCTTCCTGTTTCTCTCTTCCTATCCTCATTTCTCCTCATTCTCTTTCATATCACTAAATCTATGTGGACTTTATGCAATTGCATAGCATTAAATGTTTCTGTTACAGAACCAGAGAGAGAAGGTATATTATACTTTACCAACAGGTCCACAGTTCTTAATTTGTTTAGTTGTGAGAAACAGGAATTTTCCTTCATTTCTTTTACAACCTTAATCAAAATCCAGCTACTTTCTTTAGAGAAGAATCAGTAGTCTGACTTTAACCAAATTACATGATTATATGATCTAAAAGTACAGGTTTGTTTCAAGAAAATTTCATAATCAGTGGAAAAGAAGGACCCAATACTTCAGATATCTTTGTGAAAGAAAGAAAGAAAGAAAGAAAGAAAGAAAGAAAGAAAGAAAGAAAGAAAGAAAGAAAGAAAGAAAGAAAGAAAGAAAGAAAGAAAAACTTTGGTACTTTTAACCAATCTAGATAGATTCCTAATTTTCTTATTCATTCTAATTCAAAATGAATAATTTGTATTAGTGTGAGAGCCTTATTTCAGAGTCTGTAATTATGTGCAGTGCCCCTTTCTGATTCTTTCATTGGTTCTCTTTTGCTTGTACTCAGCTGACATTGGGGTTTTGTGGTGACTGCTTCATTAAAGGGTAAGGATGTCCTAATCAACTAAAGTATACTAGAAAGTGGTTGTTTGCCAATACTGTGAAAATTTATTGACTTTTTTTTTTGCTTCCTCTGAAGAAGAAAAGTACTTCCAAATACTAGAGAGCACCCATAACTACCCATCAATCATCTTCCCTTTTTATCCTCTAGGCAAGTAGGATTAGAGTTAAATAACTACATATTCCTTTTAAATTTTCTTCTCTAAGGAAATATAGATCTACAAATCAACCAGTATCATATTAACTAAGTATATTTTTCCCTGAAAATACTAAAACTTGTATAAATTACCTTCAATTTTATAGCTATCTCAATAATAAACAGAATCTTTTTTTTTCTTAAACCTCTTTCCTACAATCCCTATCATATCTGAAAGTTCAAGTGTATGACATTACTAAATATGAAGCTTTTACATGGAACCGCTTAGTTTTCCTTGAAAAAAACATGTGCCACATCGATCATTTTGGGAAGTTATAAATCACAGTTGCCATATATTTCATATGTTTATATTGCTACTCTTTAAAATGTAATGGCCTACACACAACCTGAGTATTTAGTTGTTAATGCTTTTAATCATTACATAGGAGCCTTTATAAATTAATTTTAGCTTACCTTATTGAAGTACATATGACCATATAATATTTGGCTTTAAAAAAAGATTTACTAAACTAGTAAAAACTATTGCACATGTATTTATCGCATATACAATGTGATGACAATATATTCTAATCTATATATTTTTCTTCTCTATTCATGTATTTAACTGATTAGTTGATTACTGCACTACTGGCAATTGCATATATAAGAGAAAATACTTGTACACTTATTTGTATTTCACAATTCTAAATATGATCTCATAGCTGATGTAACAAGTATAATATTTTCCATATATTTTTAAAAGAAAGAATTATTTACTGAAATCAAAATCAGTCATAATTATCTTCATAAAGCTAACACAGGTCAAATATTCCAGCAAGCATTCCTATTCCCTGAGCAATGATTTCAATGCATTTACATGGTTTTAAATAGGTTTAATGAAGAAAGTTATATGCATAATTCTTTAAATCACTACCAAGTGCTGCTTACTATATAATACTCTGAAAGTCTACCAAATACACTCTTTTTATATTCCATGTAAATATTTTAAATTACTTTATATTGAAAACCACATTAGGACTAATATAATAGAGAACATAAGTGGAATGCCAAGTTTTCTTCTGGATGAAATGTTGGCAAATTCATGTTTGATCACTAAGATTAGTTGGCTCTTTTATTTCTATTATGAAGACTCTTTTGTTTGGGTTTTTGTGTTCTCTCTCCCTCCTGTTCTCTCCCTTTCTTCATCTCTCTGTCTCTGACTCTGTCTCTGTCTCTGTCTCTGTCTCTGCCCCTCTCTCTCTGTCTCTGATTCTTTCTTTACCCTGCTTTGCCTAAGAGTTAATTTGACTGCTGCCCATCAGTGAAGTGAGCAATTCAGTAATTAACTTTTGTGTTTTAAATGTATGAACTTTAATTAGATTTCATTATAAACAAACAAATGTCAACCATAATTATAAGCTCCTTGGTTTACCCACATATTATCCCTTTTCAAACAAACTTGATGTCAGACAAATTAAAATCAAGCAGCCAGCAATTTTGAGTTGGATTTTACATGATCTGCTGGTAACCTGATTACTTTAACTTCAATATCATTACAGGAAAAGTATTTCAGGAAAAATAATTACGAGAATTCCAACAGGAGACAAGCTTAATTGTATTGATTCAAAAGATGCATGTTCAGAGGAACCATGTTGAAGGAATAATGTTATCTCAAATCTACAGTTTCTATTAAAATGAAATTGTCCAGCATGAAAGAAGCAATTTAAGATTAGAGTCTGCAGAACTAGAGATACTAAACTAACTAAATAATTATCTGGGTCCAATTATCTTATACTTTAAGTAGCAAAATATCAGTATGGAGCAACTACAAGGCCTGAGGTTTGCAGGTTTATTTACTGACTGGTGTATCTATTAGGGCCAAGAACAAGTGGAGCTGTCAGGACATAATGAAGGTAAATGATTAGTTAGCACCAAGCCTGAACTCTTCTTCAATGCAATAAGAGTTAATTAAAGTTTACCACCAAACATCAACCAAAGCAGGATGTTGATCAGGTTTCAGCATTAAGTGCAAACAGACAATAGTTGGCAGCAATTAGTGCAGCTATCAAATGACATGCAATGATAATTATACATTTAAAACAGCTAAAGAGCTGGGGGAAAAAACTAATCAGGCTCTTTGACGACAAATACTCGGAGGACAGGAAACAGGTATCAGATTATTTCACTTTAACACTGTAAATCAATGGAATTAAACAAGAAACAGTTGTATGGGTCCATTATCTGAAAGCAAACAGTTGAGTGGTCCCAAAATGAAATAAATCTGCTAGTATTGGTCCATCAAAGATAAGAATTTCTGGAACTAAAGAAGTTACTTTGCAATTAAAGTTCCCAAATGAACTCTTTGTAAAGAAAGTTTAGCTCCTGTGTTTTTTGGAGATTCAACAGCATGACAAGTGTGTCATGATAATTATCAATTAAATTATTAATCTCCACTCATCTATACTGTCAAAAGTACTTTATGCTTGAATGTTACCTTTGTTTGTTTATTTTCTTGGTAGCAGAGATTGAACTTAGGATCTTGCATTTGCCAGGTAGGTGTGGTACCACTGAGCTACATCCGTCCTACCTTTGTAGATTTAATTATTATTTTCCTGAAAAGTGTTTACATGGATGTAGATGGAAGTGTTTTTAATACAACTAAATTTAAAACATGAGCCATATTTAACAGGTTACATAGATTTTCCCTTGATGACTTTCAGGCCTGTGACTTCAATCCTGCTGAAACCAATGATCCTGCATACAACATAGCTCTGAAAATAATTTGTACTAATCATCGCATTCTTTCCTATAGTTTCTGTACAAAAGGCCAGCAATGGTGGAGAAGCTAAGGCATGCACGCAGCAGCAGGCTGTCCGCATCACTGAAAGCTCTAAGAGGTTCGTCAACACTGGCCTAGAGCAGGTCTCAAGAAACGTGCCCATTCTCAAGACCTCTACCTGTCTGCTTTCTCAACCAACCTTGTAATGCTAAGGACTTGTACACAGTGTTTGCTAATCTCAGTATTTTCCCTAGAGCTAAATCCCGGCACGAGTGCGTGCTCACACACACACACACAATCTCTCCAAAATCCTTCTGCTTCTTTAGCACTCGCACACTCATTGGTCCTGACATTTTCACTTCAGCCATGACAAATGAGCTGATGAGTCTGATGTGATTGCATGAGACGATGGCTTTATCTAAAGGTATATCATTAACTCTCATCACCATCTCCCGGTGTGGCTCTTCTGAGCTCATGGTGTGTGCTGTAAAAATCTGAAGCCATTTTTGTAACTGTATGCACTGTAAGTAATAAGAAAACAACTCCATCCAAGGAGAAAGTGAAGCTACAGTGGTAGTAGGGGGCGGGGCGGGAGGGGCATTGACTGAATGTGGTCTGGGGACTTGAGTAGCTCCACCCATCCTCAGCCTCCGCTTCAGCCAACCAGCTGATGTCTCTTAAAGGCCCTTCCTCTTTTCCCTCCAGCAGGAACTCCTGCAGCAAAGCATGGTGTGTGGAGTGACACAAATGAAGCTGCTCAGTTAAACATGGTTCATCCACTGGCGAGCCAGTTTGTTTCTCTGTTTCTAATTATGTAGTACACAGTTTATTCCCAAGCCCTTAATTCCTCCTGTTATTAGATTCCTCTCAATTCACTGTAGTGGAGGGAGGGTTTGTCAAAACCAGTTTTACTCTGACATTTTTGTGTTCTCCGATCATAAAGAAACAATACTTTCCTGACTATTATTAAATGGGAAACTCTTTAAGCTCTTTGAAAAGAGGTTTTCCATTTAGAATAAAGACCAAAACCTTTAGGCTAAGTCAGAACCTAAGTTCCAGTTGTAGACTTCTTGTTATATACACTATGGAGTTGACAGAGGAGATACTTGTTATAACCTCTTCTCTCCATTCATCCGAGGAATCACAGCCAATCAGAGGCAACTGTGGCATAGCAGACCCTGAGAAAGGAGGTCAGGCTTTGAGGTAAAGTGCTATTCACGCTTGGCCCATGCGAGGAGCTCTTTATTCCTGTTCTTATTGGTATCAGTCCCCCTTCCTAGAGGAAGAACAAAGCCAAGTGCTCGTGTGAGATTTATGAATAAATCAGAGGTGAGCCACTTTAAGTGCTGCCCATGATTTCCTTGTTGACAGTGAGCACTTAAACAGGCTTCTATGACCAGCAACTTCTGCAAACTGCAATGACTCCTAATCTGTACCCTGCTTCATTTCAAGAACCAAATCACCCAGCCCCATTTTTTTTTTCCTGCAAGTTTGCACCTCTCAGGCAATTTTTATCCTATCTGTAACAGCTTAGCTTCATAAATTCAGGGCAGCCCATCACTATAGGATGAGGAATATATTAAAGATGTTCCTTTGCTTGGGAAATTTCCACCAATGAAAAATCCGCAAAACAAATTATTATCATGTTAATACTAAGAATGTTTAGATAAGAAAGAAGCTAAGCCAACTAAAGTGCAAAAATTTTAAGTAATTCACTGACTTGGGCACATGCATTCACACACACAAACACACACATGAGCTGTGCTCTGGAGTCAGGTCATGTTCTCCAGGAATTTCAGTCAGCATCAGTCGTGGTTTCCTTATCTGCCACACGAGGAGCTTGTGCCATATTCCTTCTGCCCGCAACAGTCTATGGCTCTAATATACAACCCATTTAGATTGCACCTGAAGATAGTTTTCTCTATGAAATTTTCCAAGACAGGCCCAGCTATTTTTAAGGTTGAATGTTTATTTTCAGGACCTAGATTTCAAGAGAAGAGGCAGAATCTAGCAGCACAATGAACTGGAGTTTCCTATGAATACTTCTCATTAGCACTCATTCAAAGTTTTCCCATAACACATCCTTTGGTGGATGCAAAGGTTAAACAGACATGGATGCTGCCCTCCTGGGGGCTACGACTTCAAAAAACACTTAAGAATCATGATCAATGCTAAGCTATATTTTCTCCCAGTAAAATATTTATTATTACCTTGATCAGTATTGAATAAATTCTTAGACTAAACAAAATGTGCTTCAAGTAAACTTTCAAATCCAGGACCTCTTACAATGACCACAATATAGGGGACTCACACACTTAAGAAACACTTTCACAAGAATTATGAATCAAAAATACATAAAAGTTAAGCAAAAATTGCACAAAAAATGGTGCAATTATAATCCAAATGTACTTACATTTGCCATGAAATATAAACTGTATATAAATATGCAGCTTGCATATATCACAATGGTAAACTATTAAGAATTGAAAGAGTTTAAATATCATAACAAGATTTAAGTTTCTAGATAATCCAAAAACTGTACTTATATATTTATTAATGCTTAATGGATCTTTCAATTTAGGCAGTCCTGTATGGAATACTGCATTAGTAGAAAGAGATAAAAGACTCTGGTCTCCTCAAACAGTTAAGCAAAGTGGAGTCTCATAACTTGGCTATAAAAATATCCCTGAAGAAAATTTAAGAGTTCTATAGATATTACTAAGTATTTAATAGTTGGATTTGTTCTCTAGGCTGATATAAATTTTAGTCAACAGGGCACCATGTAAAAGTGCCTGTTCCTTTCATGGCAATATCAAAGTACGTTAATACCCAAAACATAGAAGGGTATTTCTAGGACATTTAATCCAGTTTTGGAAAATCCTCTAATTCAAAGGCTTTCAAGCAGACTGGGTCAACTGCAAGCCTGAAATAAGCTTTGTGGTCTCTTCTATTATTGTATTTAATGGACAGTCTGGAATCTTGAGTTCATTTGGATAGTCTAAGGTCTGAATTATTTAAAAACTATTTCTGTCCTAATTTGCTTCCTAGAAAAATAAAGACCCAGAAATGCATTAAATATCTAGAAGCCCTCAGAACCAAACCAACTTGTGATAATGGAGTGGCAGATAATGATGTGGAGGACTAACCACCTACAAACCCAGATGTCATCTAAGTACCTGTCAGTGGGGGGCAACCAACATGAGAAGAAGCCAGCTACTTCTTTTTCCCACCAGTAAGACAGGCTGATGCCTAGTCCTCGTTTCCTCTTGTGGAGAAAGCTAACTGTGCTCAAGACATTGAGCAGGGTAGATTTGCTTTATATTCTTTAGCTGAACATTATATTCAAATCAGCTGCTGTTGGGGGAAAACAAAAACAAAACAAGGAAATGTAGAGACAGGCCTCAAATCCTGTCACATTTATTTATTTTAATGTTGAGAACACTTTAGTTTATGTAATGTCTAAATTAGCCTTGAGATGCAGATGAGGAAATTTAGGCTCAGAAAGGTTAAATAACTTTGATAAGGTCACCTGCAGTAGGAATTTAACCCAAGTGTCCTATGGATCCAATGATACCTAATGGTTTTACTCAGTAGCCAAACAAAGTAGATTTTCAAATACATAAAAATTCAGTTCAAATAAACAATATCACTTAAAAATTAATAGTAATTACAAAAACAACCCAAAACATATCTGGCTTAACTGTATTCTATGCACTGCACTGCCTCTAAACATCTCAACCTTGTCTCCATTTACTTTCCCAACAGAGAACAAAAACTTTATTCTTGTTCACACCATATTCATGACTATTAAAAATACATTTTAAGTAACTGAGACCACCAGCATTTTTATGATTCAGAGGCTCTTCTTGGCCTTTCAAAGCACCTCATCTAACCCCTCATTTATGTAAAAATATGTTTAACAGTGACAGTAATAAGAGGCTATCCAGAATCTACTTGGTTCCCTTCAGTAACAGAGCACTCTTCTGTCAGAGCAGACAGTAGTGCCGTGGGAGTACCACAGACATCTTTTCTTCTCTTCACCAGTCTTCCACTTTAACATTCACTCATGCAACAAAACTAGTGGCTGCTGCGTAATGATATTTGCATTCTTGCCTTCACATTCAGCTACCTTGTTTGGTAAGTTAATGAAAATTTCTCTGGTACTCAGTATTCCATATTTTAAAATGAGTTGACTGAACTAATGACTGTAAGGTAGTTCCCCAGCTGTAGCAGTTTGATAGTTTCAAATTATCTTACCTCATTCCCTGATCTTTTCTGTTGAAACTATTGGACAATTCTTAAAAAATAAAAGAAATTTAGTCTGTGGAACCAAAATTTAACCATCTACCAAAATGAAGGGTTCTACAAAGGAAAGAGAAAGTAACATGCAAATAAGGTAATGGTGTGTGTGTATATGGGTGTGTGTGTATGGTGTGTGTGTGTGTGTATACAGGAATGTTAATGAGCATGAAACACAATTGTATCTAACAAACCAGACAGATGAATTATGCTTATTCTCCATTAATGGGCTAAAGATGGATATATTTTTAAGCTCTATAAGCTGGACCCTGAATATTCGTAAAATATTTCAGGTTTAAGACAGGTATCCTCAAAAATATAAATGTAACAATGACTGGGCTTCTTTAACTTATTCTCCCAAGCAGGCAAATTTGTTTTGATTTTAACAATCTAGCCAGGCGGCATATATCTGCTCATGTTTCTGTATTTTCAGACTGTTACAAGTACAGATCTCCTCTTTTTATAGTGAAGGAAAATAACTTTAAGGATAGTTATAAAATGCACATATTAACCCACAAGTTAATTTTCCCTTGTTAAAATTATTTAACACTGAACAAATATTTTTAAATTGCTTTCTATTTTTATAGCTTTAGAATGGAACCTATATATTTACTCTTTAGTGGCATGTGCTGTAATATGTACCATTAGGTAATTGTTATTTGAGCATCGCTGTATTCTTAGGTCCAACAAACATTAGAAATGATCTGTCATCTAAAAATATGATGGTTGCCCATGGATACCAACCTGGAGATCAAAAACACCTGCTGGACTTGCATGGACGTTGGAGACATTATGAGATACAAGTCAGTTTGCTCAAATTTTTAATTTTACTTTTTCATCTGAAGAATATTCAAGTGACTAATGATATTAGACATGCAGCTTGCTAAATATGACTTTAGCATATTTTTAAATTGAGTCCATACATCCAAAAATATCTCCTTTTACTCACAAACCATTAAAAGAATAGGGCAGTAGAAAGTAGCCACTCATGAGCTGAGGATTGTATGTCAGATGTGAAATCCTACCAAGCTTTCAAGGCAACTGGTGAACCTCTGAAACAAGGGAATTAACAGAACATCAACTCCAGCAAGATCACAAGGGGCACAATCCTCATGCAAGAAAATAATGTCATTGAGCCTCATTAAAAGCCCATTTTGTCCTTAGCCATCAAAGACTGTGAGTGCACTGAGATCTTGGTTATATCATCAGGGATAACTAAAACAAGTGCCAAGAGAAATTGTGCACTTTTAGTTCTCACATGTGTCCATCTGTTCCCGTATAAACATATATTCTGCTTTCTGTCTGATTCCTAAAATCCTGATATCAGAATACCCTGGGCTTTTGCCCATTTCCTAAGAATGCAGACATCACATAAGCTACTATTAACCCATGTGTGATCCACTTCCATGGTGGCTGGAAAACTGCCAGTTACAACACATGGTGCTTGGTTAACAATGTCTTAAAATATAAATGAATTTATTTTTTAAATTAACACATTTTTCTTATGAAAATACCTTAACAAGCCCTCATGCATGTAAAAGAATAGCATCCATGTGGATTTTTTTTGTTCTTTTAAGACTTTTCTCAAGTATATCATAAAGTTAGCCATAAAAGTTCTTGAAACAATCCAGAATTTCTTGACAAATTTTAAAAAGGATTCTAGTAAAGAATTTTGGTGACTATATAACAAAGATCAAAGAATTTTCCTCTACAATACAGGGCACTCAAGAGGCAACCCTTACACTTTAATTTACATGAAAATACATCTGATTTCCCAAGTTTCCACATAACCGTCTTAATAGTACCTCAACAACGGAACCACAGAAGTGACGAGGCAAGTGGAAGCTGTACAGGCAGCAACAAACCAGTTGGGTTAAATATCTGCTGAAATCTTTCCGCGTCTCCTGTGTGGTGACCTCAAACCAGAAAGAGCTTGTTTAAAATGAATACATATAAATAATTATCTACACTGCAATCGATTTACATATGTAGAAAAGAACCAATTCCCACCTTTGAAAGAGTCTTAGCACTTACGGTATTTTAACTGCCTTAATTATGGCTGAAGAAACGTCATTAAGAGTCCTGTTCACATTATCAACTGATAACCACTTAAAGCCCTAACAAGTGACAAGGGAAAAATCCTACTGCATATGTTTCTAGACATGAACATACAGTACCTAGGTATTTAAAAGTATTTTAAGACAAAGTATACAATACACCTACAAAGCAACAAGAAGGCTGCACTCAGAACACTATGCACCAAATTCTAAGAAAATAATTCTGTGTTTTCTCCTAGTGTCACCTCCCAGCCACAAAAGCTGATTGGCCACTTAAAACATTTAACACTGCCAAAAGTCAGAACGCATAAGTCTTTTCCAAGTCAAGTATTCTGCCAATTGGGACAGTTATTTATATTTAATGGAGGAAAAAAATGTGTACTATATCTCGAACTGTAAATGAACTAAGTATTCATGCCATGCTCATGCCCTATTCTAAAGTAGCTGTTCTTGCCAGCAAATGTTGGGAATTCTTGATTCTCAGTGGTCAATATCTGGCTACACTGCCATGTTTCTGAACACTTCCACATACAAACCTCAGCTGATCATCCTCTAGCTGTACTGTTGTCATACATACTACTTCCTAGTGATGATGAAAACTCAGGGCATCTTATAAAGTTGCTGAAATCTGAGCCTCTGCTTGTTTTCTCAAGTCTTGGACAAACATAACTTTAGAGACAGCAGAGCATAGGCGAAAAGAAAGAGAAGCCTGCATTTTCATCTTCCTTTCATCTTAGTCATTCAGTCAGCCATTCAAGGCCCCATTCAGCAGAGCTTTTCATTATGCAAAAAAATGCTAATCCTTTTCCGATGCTTTCACACTTGTATAAACCTCCATTCCTTCAACTGAAAAGCAATTATATCAGTTTACCTTTCTGTCAAAAACAGGATTAATATTCCAATAACAGAATCTCCTTTCTTTTCCAATCTTACTTTAGGAAACTAGAGATTATTAGTAGAGATATTTTTAGAACAAGAATGCATTACTTTAAATATGATTATGTTAACCAATAGGTGAAAAGGGAAAAGAAAGATGAGGAGGAGAAAAGA
>PVIC010000333.1:0-133291 GCA_004025085.1 Thryonomys swinderianus | reverse complement strand
TATGGGTAAAAATGAAAATTGACTTGTGTCATATATTGGTACAAATTCCCCAGTGTTATGTGTGATTGTGAGATGTATATAAATTGTACCAATTGCACTTTAATTTTTAAGTTGTTTTACCAGCAGCCTGTAGTGTCCCCTTAAATTATCTAACCTGTATTTTAGTGGAAATTTGGTAACTGAAGAATTCTATTGTCATGGTTACTTCTTTATAACTTATAGATTGCTATACATCAATAATAAGAAACACTCTCTTTATGGGCCTGCTCTGCCACAGAAGCCAGTCACCCTTGCATGTCTTGCATCTGAACTGCACAAGCGTGGGATTTATGTAAGCTGTTAATCTAGTGGGAATGAAGCCTTTAAGTGGGAACCAATTCTGTGGTGCATAAATATCATTGATTTGTTAGTCTGTGTTTTTATAAATTGATTGGATTAGTGAATGTTGATAACAGACTTTTTGTAAGCTCCTTGAGTATTAGTAAGTAGTGAATAAAGCCATGAAAATGAACTCATTTGCCCCTCCCATAAATTCAAATCACTGTCAAAGAGGAGCAATTTTGGTGTGTACTTGGCAGTGTGTACAGTAAGTTAGCTGTGGGAAGCATGTATTTTTTGAATTTGAATCCTTATTGGTACATTATATATACACAACATGAACACACAAAATATTGAGAATTTGTACCTGTATATGACACAATTTAATTCTCCCATTTTTCCCATTCCCCTACCTACCCCACAACCCCCGCCTCCTATATGCATAATCTTTGTTTCCCTTTTTGTATTACATCATCTTTTTCTTCTTCCCCTTGTTACTTACTCTTAAATATTCAAAGGGAAATGAAGTGTAAGAAGCTCCTATTCGTAACTCTGATTGTTGCTTGGATGCAGGAGGCACAGAAGGGGTTTTGCAAGGGCCAGCCCTTCTGCCTGCAATGCAGGACGCATTTGCAGAAAGGCAAACTGGATAACTGCCCAAATACCTTTTGTATAAGACACTTTTAGAATAAATACAAATTTAATTTAGAGAGCTATATTTCTGTTATAAAATATAATGAGGTACCTTCTTTTCTCCAAAGTACCATGTATCTGTCAAATACTAAAACCATGCTATGTCAACAGAAGGGATGCAAAGGTATCCCATTTACAGATACACAGAATGCTCCCCCCCCCCAGTGGAAATAGCAGTATGAAAATAAAAATGAAAGGGATAGGTTTCAGTCCTTTGGGTTTTTTGTTTGTTTCATTTACTTGTCTTACAAGAATGTTATTTAGAAAATGAACTGAAGTGTTCACACAGATGAGATGTTTGCACAGTGAGGACTAGTGTCGCTGCAGTTTCACATCAAGTCACAAAAGCGGCTGGAGAGGTAACAAGCACAAAAGTAGTACAAAGAGAAGAAAACCCAGTATCAATCTCCACTGAGCTGAATTTTGCCAAGGCAATGTTGTGACAAAACCAAAATGCAGGCCAGTCCCAAAAGTGTGTCTTGCAAAAACAAGAAAAGGACTTCTTCCTTCCAATCATCGCTGTAGAAAAAGAGAAAATGACTCTAAGTAGCCAAGGAGGGTAGTAGTGTAGTGGAGGCAAGTAGAGGAGAAGTTGAGCAGGGAGCTGTGTGTTGAATGTGGTGTGCACATGACCTGGGTAATTTCTGCTGGGCTGAGACTGCTCATCTGTGGTCAGAGCCATCTTTAAAAGAAGAAAACAAGATGGGTGAGGGAACCACCTGTCGAGTCTGATTTCAGAAATCACAGGTAAAGAACCAAAATAGCCATCTGACTATCTGGAACAAATTTTGATGAGCCTCCATCTCTTTGTATCTTGAAATATTGGTGTACCACTCTGGAGACAAACAATTCTTACCAGGCTGTGATGCGGTTTGAAAGCAATTTAATTGACAACCAGCAGAGAGCAGGTTGTCAGCAAAAAAGCCTATTGGAGATTAACCATAAATTGGATGAATTTTCAAACCTTAAAATTTGGAAAGTGAATTCAGCACATCCTGTTTAGAATTAAGAATAAAACTGTGGGCTTTATTCTCTCTCTCTCTCTCTCTCTCTCTCTCTCTCTCTCTCTCTCTCTCTCTCTCGTTCTTTCTTTGGGGGGGGGTGAGTACAGTATATCTGTGTGCAAAAGAGAATTTCTGTTTCCTAAGAGCCTATCTCCTCATTCAGAGTAATCTTCATTTGGTTATTTTGACATTACCATTATCATTTCTGAACTAGGTTTCAATCATCATTCACAAAAAGCCGTGATTACCAGTAAGCCGGTGTAGTGCTATTTTATACAAGTACAAGAACACTAAAGCTCAGGTATATGAAGCCCACATTTCCCAACATCTTATACCTAGTGTACAATGTAGACTATGATTTCTTTGGGCTTTCAGAATTTCAGAAAGAGAATATTAGTGCTTAAAGCTTCCACTTCGAGGCTTCCTTCCTCTTACTCCCCCAAAGGAATGTAAACTGCAGATAAATTAGAAAAACTAAAATCATCAGGATTTTTTTCCTTTTCACAAAATTTCCCAATTTAAATGTTGCAGAGAACTGCAACAAGAGTCTAATGTTCTTTTGATTTCCTTTCCAAGTAACAAACTGGACCTTGTACAAGTGGAAGCCACTGTTGACATTCACTGAGGAATCCAAAGCTGTGCACTCTTGATGAGGTAACACTGCATGGCTAATAAGTCAATCCTAGCAGCCAAGCCTGCACTGGATAATTTGTTTCCATGGCGTGATAGTATAATTTTGACATGCTGAAAAATCACTGCACAGACTCATATTGCAATTGTTACTGAGTGCATTTTTCAATAGGACATTTGTTATTGAGGAGCTTGGAGTGTCTGCTGAGAAAGGCTATCTTAAATGAAGCTGTGTGTAGAATCCTTGTGATGTAGAACTTTGTATCCAGCTTCGGTTTATCATAAGTCTGCTTAAACAAACAGTATTGCGCATTTTCTATTGGACAGGACAGCTTCTCTCTTACAATGAAACTAGGCATTGCTCAACACTGTTGAGCAGCAAAATATAAGAGGAATGTATTATATTTTTCCTAATAACAGTCCAGCCATGGAGTTTGGATTGGTTTGCTTTGGTTTTCCAACTTGGCATGTAAATGTTGTAATAGAAGAACTAATATTAAATTAACTAGTCTCATAGAGTACATTTTTGTGCTTTCCGACTACAGCACCATTTTATCCAGAGTGTGTGGGTGAGTACTTTGTGAGTCACCAGCTAAAAGTAGGAAGGTTGAGCTCCGGTGTCCTATTTGACTGGGAGTCTATAAGAACAGCCTATATTGAGCACAGACATTTTTCATAATTATGTTGCCTGCAGGGTTGCCACCTGTCCTAATTTGATCTGATTAAGGTGAAATGCAAAAACTGTTCTCATTTCTCTCAGAGTAGAGTATTGCCAAGATTCACCTCAGGAAGCAAGAAGGGGTGAGTACATATACTGAAGCGGGAGGAGGGGATGCTGAGGCACTCTCTAGTCTCTGACGCACAAGGAAGGTGGGAGAAATCAGCCTCACTGTGACTGCAGGTGTCGTTTGTTGATCTACAGATTCTGAAGAATGTTTTAGCAGAGTATGAGCATTTCTAGGCACTAGCACTTCAAGCCAGTAGAGGTGGCCCTTCAGTGAATGTGTCCTGTTCAGATCACCTGGATGGTTTACAGGCGACTTGCTGTCACAAGTCTCATCAGTCGGGGTTTGGTTAGAGGATACTGCCATGTGATGATGCACCCTTAGAAATGGCAATACAGGTCTTCATTGTTTGACATTAAAAGATTCCCACTTGTTTTGCTAGTTGGAGAAAACAAGTTATGGGACATTGAGGACAGTCTGATGCCATGTATTTGTGTATATGTGCAGGGAGAGTTATTAGAAAGCTCGCGGGAAAGATCAACCATGATTGTCTCTGAATAGTTAAATTGCTAACTCCACTTTTCACCACTATTTTAAGATCATATAACAGTCATGGGAAAAGTTGCTTTTATTTTTACAAACACCTTTTTTTAAAAAGGGGGGAATTGTAAACAACGAACATCTCCTGAGGCTCTCCAAAGTAGGAAAACCCCTCTGGAAACGGTGATCTGACAACAACACTTCTAAAAAGAGAAAAACACACTTCTTGCTGGCCTCTAATGGGGCTGATTATTTATTACCTCAATTCTTTTTTTAATTTTCTGGTCAAAAGGGGTGCTTTTTCTCTAAATATGCTCTTTTTAAAATAACATAGCTCTATTAGTCCTAAAAAGATACCTTGTTAAATATCTATACAATTCTTTTATATGTCCTGAAACTGTACAGTGGATCTAAAAATCCTCTATGTATTCAAGGAACTAGATGTAGCCTATGCCCTCTTCACTCACAGTGGTGTTGTCTCTCCAAAGAAAGGGAAGGATGAGAATCAGACAAAAAGTCAAGGTTTCTTGTAGCGCTCCGCAGTCTATCACCACAGAATTAATTATCCAGTGAATCAGAATCTGATTTTATGGTTATCAAATCTTGCAGAATTATTTCTTGAATTTTGATACAGAGCATCTTAATTTAGTCATTGACCTGTAAGTTCTTCACAGACTATTATTCCAGTCCGGGTTCAGTTTGTGGTTGTGGTTGTGGTTATGGTTGTTAAGTTTCACCCAGCCTGGGAAATGTGTAGATGTGGGTCAAATACGGCACCTTGAAACTCACATGACATAATTGGCTTACCTTCCTTCATGATAAAGTTAATGCTAGTGCGTACATGTGATCTTTTCCATCTTCGAGTATGCCTGACCTACCCAGCATTATAATATTGTTCTTCAAAACACCTCCACCTTTAGGGATACTGAACTGTCCTATGACTGTGTCTTTTTCTCTTCTATAATTATACTCTTGGTTATCTCATCCAACTTTAAATGATAGTGTGAAAAAATGTAGAGGGGCAAAAAAGATGGAGTGTGCATTATTTGGCTATATAGCCTCTCAAAATAAATGTATATGAATAAAATAGCTAATGGTGGGTCAGATAACATGAGACATGCCCAGAGAAGTTTCTGAGACTCAAGTAAATATATTTTGTGAAAACTTAGTGTTTTTCATGCACCCAAAGTGAACACATGGATTCCACTGCATAGGCTGTGAGTGGGGGAATCAGTCCTCCTTGCTGAGAGACTGGCTGCTACACCTCTATCTTCCAGCCGAGAGCAGCTTCATCTCTACTGAAGCCTCTTGAATCAGCAGTAAAACCTGACGCAGAAGGAGGAATCCCCTGCATTGGCACTCACTTGCTTAACACAGCTCTAACATCATCTATCACATTTCCATCCCTGTTCCTGATATCCTCAAGCTAATCTTTTATGAGTCAACACCAAATGTTGATGCTGATTCTCAGGCTAATATTCCATTTCTCTCCTGGTTTTTTTTTTCAGTTATATTTCTGATTCTCATTTACTATCAGGGACAAAGCACAGTGCTTATCGCATAATCTGAAAGTCAGCCTAGTTCCTGTTGTCCTATGGCTCAGCATTCAGGCTGGTACAATATCAGACTGGTTGATCATTCTTACCATTTTCCATGTAACATATAATTTCTGAACACAGATTTCATATTCATGGATCATCTCTCTCTATCAACACTTGGAAAACATTTAAATTTCTTTATATTTTAGCTTATCAGGTAAGACTATTAACTGACATTTTAAAGTTACCTAATAATTATGTTTATCACAAATAAAGTTATAACCAACAACTGTGAACTGAGATCAAATTGGTAATGCAAAAATCACCACAGAAGGGGTTGGAGGGTTAGCTCAGTGGTTCTGGCACCTGCCTTGCAAGCGCAAGGTCCTAAGTTCAATCCCCTGGTAACCACATACAATGCTGAGCGTGGAGATTCACGCCCACCAGCGATCAATACCACATACCACAGGGCCAGGCGTGGTGGCTCACGCCTGTAATCCCAGAACTCGGGAGGCAAAGACAGGCGGATTGCTGAGTTCGAGGCTTGCCTGAGCTGCATAATGAGCTCAGAGCCAGCCTGAACTACAAAGCGAGACCCTGTCTCAAAAAAAAAAAAAAAATCACCACAGAAGGATGGTACTGAAATGCCCTCTTATATGAGGCTAGAGTATACAGACAGGCTTTTCTCCTGGAGTTCTAGTGAAGCCTATAGTTTTCTAAAATAAAAGGCATGTCTATAGGACACCTAACAGAAGTTGGATGATAAATGGATGATGGTTTTCACTAGGAAAATCTTCACCTTTGAAACTGACTGTATTAGTATCTGTCTTCAAGTTGGTATGTGCGTACTTCCAACAGTCTGTGAACTATTTTCTCATGGACATACACAAGACAACATGGCTACATTTGACTCTCCCTTGTCTTGGTCTAGTATATGGTGCAGAGATGACAGCTGAGATATACAGGCACAATCTTGATCTTTGTCACCTTCTGATAAGGTGATATGATAGCTCTTCCTGGGATCTCTTTGTCTCTGTGTTTTCGAGGTGACTGAATATTTATGAATACTGAACTTCAAAATGTAACTAGCAAATTTGGGTTCACTGATATAACTGCTAATAGACAAGTTATTCAGATTTAGGTCTTTTGACTGATTAAAATAAAGAATGATTACTAATTTTCATGGGAGAAAGTGTAAAGAACTGGAAAATTAAACTATTGTATAATTAAAATAAAGCTGAAACTGTACAGTTTCCCCTCACCCATACAAATTGTTATTGGTACTTTAAATTGGATTTTGGTTTTGTTTTATTTATCCTATCTCACACCAGTACACAAACTCTAAGTATCTGAGCTACATGAAAGCAGTAACGAATCTAAATGGCAGAATTCAGAGTTTATGAGCTTTTGGGGTTTTTTTAAAGAATTTAAAATATGCTTTTCAGTAATGAATCCTATTATGCCCATACTGAGATGAATAAAAAAACCAAAACGTATAGTACCTAAGTAACAAGGGAAAATACTGAATTAAATTTAAAATAGGAAAAATCAGAAACAGAATACACTCGTAAGTACCTATAAAAACTTAAACTACTTGCTCTCTCTCTCCCCCATTCTCCTTTATCCTCTAACGCCTCTCTTTACTTCATTTTAAGACCCCTTTATAGCTATGTGAACCCATAAAGTCCACTAATTTTTATTTATTTAAGAGTTGTTCTGGATATGATTTATTTTGCCAATCCTACTAGTGTCCAAATATGTCTCAGTGAAGTATCATGCTAAGGTAAAGGACAGCATGTAAATATAAAGAGTAAAACTACCCGTTTTATAAACAAGAAGTGTTCCATGAACATTTCTGCAAGTTGTTTGGAACTTGGAATTCTTTTACATTCAAGAAACTCTCTTGGCCATGACAGCTAGGTGGCCTACTGATCTAGTCAGCCCTGTTTCCCAATCTGTGTCTAATAGGAAACAGTGCATCTAGGTCTCCTTGATTAGACCCTCTTGGGATTACAAACCTACCGGTTCTCTCTTCCTCCATGTTGACTAGTCATTGGCGTGTTCATTCAGGTAGAGCAGCCACCATAATCTAGAAATCCCATTTCCAATATTTCTTCCCTTCCCTTTCACTGGCTTTAAAAGAGCATGAGTTTTAGGGAACACAAGAAAAAAGAAATGTGGATTGAGATCATTCTTCCTTTTGAGAACCTCTTAGCACAGCTGTTCCTTGTAGACCACCCAAGTCAAATGCCTGCACTAGAAAAAGGTATAATCAAGAACATTCAAAATATTCAATAACAAAAGAAGAGCTGTATTGTATACAAAGGCAAGACAAAGTACCAAGAATATGCACAATGAAAGTAATTACCTTAATTTTTTAAAATTGTTTTTATAATTATAGTAACATAGACATGATATAAATGTTGTGTTTTACATGTTTTATTACTGGATTTTCTACCTCATCTTTCATATACTCTGTGTCACCTCTCTCAAAGGACCAGAGAAAATCAATTTCCTGGCAGCACTGATTAGATCTACACCACCGTGCTGACATTTATAATATCACAGAAGAAAGGAGAAGTCAAGGAAGGAGTTATGAGGCCTGGAGATCTGGGCTTCAGTGGCTAAGGCAGGCAGTTCAGACTGGAGATCTGATGATAACTGACTGGAACTGGGGAGATTCATGACACAGTAGTTTGGGTTGGTGAACAGTGAACTGTGACTTCTCAAAGGCCAAAGGGTGCCAGTGGCTAAAGTGGGAGCTACCAGCCAGATGAGCCATCTATTGTCCTGTTAAGAGAGGTGGCTTCGCAGATGAGCAGCATGGTTATATTATTAGGGGAAATTTCTTCAAACAAACAGTGAAGTTATTTACTGCTTTGACAGCTTATCTTCTAGGGCAGAATTTTTCTCAAACAAATAATTAGGTCTCAGTGGCCTGTTTGCAGCCACAGTAGTTAACTCTGTGGATGCAGGTGCTTTCAGTTCTCATTTGCACCCACGCAGCTGTGTATTCCCCAGAAAATTGGCACTCTGGCCTCCAAGCCTTTGATTCCATTCTGCCTCCTCTTTTTCTTTCTCTTGATTGCTGTCTGCTCACTTGGCTCTTTCTACATTTAGGTGGTTTGCTGCTATGCATGTTACCTCTTCTACAAACTTCAGGAAGGTAGAAGCCCTGCCTGATTCATTTTTGCTTTCTCTACTGCTACTGATCTTATGCATAGTAGACAAACACTGAAAAGTTGTTCAATAAAGAATGAGTACATCTTTAGTTGAAATTCACTCCTGCCAAGAATAATAATAATTATTATTTGTGAAATGAAAATTTCTGGTTTTGCTGTTTTATCAAGGAAATTGAGTCTTCTGCAGTACTTCACTGGAAGACAGATCATCCTATAGCCACTGGGAATAGACTCAGCAGGACATTTGCATTAATACAGCAGCTGAAACAAACCAGAAAAACATCAGTCTGCATGAATTCTGCCCTAAATTATAAAATCACTAACAACTGAGCTTGAGAACTCCTAGAAGTTTTCATGACTACATTATAGTTGAGAAAGGCAATCAATATGTCATAGCTCTTTTCAGCTTATTCTGAAAACTCTAAATTCTAAAAATATTCATGTGTTCTGACTTAGGTAAGCTATGTGTGGTAATGTGTGCTTTTATTAGAAGGCATGCCTTCTTCAAAAACATATTTCTGCACCTATATTTCTGTGATTCAAAATAAACTCAGGTCTACAACTTATTGAATTTTCATTCTTTCTTGCAAGGTTATCTTCACATGTTCCTTCAGTTATGCAATTATAAAGATCAGATCTTAAAATAGCCTATTAATTTATTTGACTTTTTTTACATGAAATAAAATGTATAATTTTTATTAAAGTGATAAACATCCAGTCAGGCATAGAAAATAACATCACTTAGTTTTGATGATGCTAAGATTAACTAATTTTTCCATATTTCATCATCTTTAAATGAGGATAATAATAGTTCCTACCTCATAGGATTGTTGAGAGAATAAAGTGAATTGTGTATAAAGAACTAAGAAGAATGTTTTGCCAATGTAAAGGTTACAGAAGTATTAACTTGTCTTTAACAGTTATAATTATGAATCTCTTGTACTTTTTCATTTTCCTTGATTTGATGAACACCTGATTGGTATTTATCATTTACATACATACAGTATTTCATAGTCTTAGAACATGTATCAATACCATTTAATAGAATTCCTATATTTTATATAGTGATACTGTACTGTGCATAAAAAGTACTGAAGCTTTTGTTCTCAGCTTTATGTTAGGATATATCTGTTTGTTTGGGGTTTTTTGTTTTGTTTTGTTTTGTTTTTTGAGACAAGGTCTCACTTTGTAGTTCAGGCTGGCCCTCAGCTCACTATGTAGCCCAGGCAAGCCTCGAACTCAGCAATCCTCCTGCCTCTCTGCCTCCTGCATGCTGGGATTACAGGCATGAGCCACCATGCCCAGCACTGTGGTATGTGGTATTGATTGCTGGTGGGCATGAACCACCACACCCAGCATTGTATCTGGTTACTGGGGATCAAACTCAGGACTTTGCACTTGAGAGCCAGGTGCCAGAACCATTAAGCTAAATTTCTGGCCCAAGGTATATCTGTTTTGATACATTCCCTCCTAATTTATATAAACCCACTTTCTAAGAGGCTTTGCTTAAATGTCATTTCTTCCACAAGGAATCTTCTGAACACTTTCTCCGGCCCTATCTCATCTCCCATAGAGTGTTCTATTTTTTTCTCTCCCCACAATGTCACTTTCTAAAATGTTACATAATGCACTCATTTACCACTTTTGGGGGGTTCTCTTTCCCTTTTAGAATGCATCCTCTACATAGAGATTTTTGTCTGCTTTCATTTTTCACATATATGATCCCAATACCCTAACAGCATTGTACAACATGAACATGGATTTTCAACAGGAACTTGCTGAGTATTTTGACTCTTCTAGGATTTTCACTGTTTCTTTTATTTCTTACTGTTAATACAAAAAAAATTGCAACAAGTTTCTTTTCCCCATATCTTTGTGTAACTGAGGTTCTTTTGTATATATCAATAAATAAGCTGTTAGGTGAAAGATGAATATCCTCAAAATGCTTTTTATTGGGTTTAGGATATATAGTATTGGGATTCATCAAGTGTTGGATATTGAAAAGGAATGAGTATATATTCCTTGATAAACAGAAATAAAAATATGTCAGCAGAGGTAAATGATTAAGATAGCTTAATTTTCTTTACTAAAGTGGTAATGCTTTCAATTTGAGTGTGTAAAGTCTTATGACTGATTTTGAATGCAATTGCTCAGTCAGTATGTCTTAGTGAATTTTCCATGAGTTCTAGCAAATCTTGGCTCTCTAATTCAGAAATGATTATTTCAGCAAAGTGCATGGAGACCCTAATCAACCTAGCCCATCATACCTACTCACTGCAGCAGCCCAGCCTGCACCAATGGCCTGCCCTGTTCTAGCTTGTGATTCAAGGTCACCATTTGGCTTTGCTGCATTGTCTTTGATCACACTGAATCATCACTTATTTTTGTGCCATTTCATTAGCTGGGTTTCTTTTTAAAGTTGTACTTAAGGGAAAAATAAAAAGTGACTATCACTATGGTATCCACGTTAGGGATTCTAAGTTATAGTCAAGAGAGAAATTAATCCTCAAAGCATTTCACACTAAACAGCAGCAATCTGCAAATTGTAGATTATTTGTATCATGTGGCCAATGCCAACAGCACATCAGAGAGCTGAAATCCATTTCAATTTTTCCATCCCAAGCCTGGGTGCTCGCGGTTTTCCATTGAACCCAAAGGACCTCACAATTACCCCTATGATGATTTGCAAAGAAACCAAAAGAAAAAAATAGGAACTGAAGACTCATGTGATTTTCAATGCTTTCAGTGGAATATACTTTCCAAATGAGTTTCTCCACTTTACAGCATAGTTATTGAGGAAATTCAATAAAAGCTTTCTGAAGTATAGTTCAGTCAGTCTCTCAGTATTAAGTTTTTTAGGTTTTAGTTATTTTTTAGATAGTTACGCATAATTTTCTGGAAATGGTACACAATTTTGCAATACATTTTCACCAAGAAAATTTCCAAATAGATTGCAATAGGGTTTTATAGCATAAGAACAGAATAAAAATAAATATTGATTAGAGTTACTAATTATAATAAAAGATTCAGTTTTAAAATTATCCTTTACAAAGACTCAATTCTATTTTCATATTCACTTTAATAAATAAGCTTATTCATATTTAATACTATACAGGCCATTCATTTTTATTTGTAATGGTGTGAGACTCAGAACGCAAACACAAGAGATGGTCCAGAGGCTTAATATCTATCCAAGAAAAGAGCAACAAAAGAGCATAATAATCCTGTAAGTTTACAGCGGAAAACCCAGCGTGATGTGAAATTCCAATCCAAATTATCGCCGACAATAAAATGGGCTTTAAAGGCTGAGTCTATGGCAAGTAAAAGGAGGGAAAGAGTAGCGAAGGGACAGACTCTGCCGAAGAGCACAGCTCAGTGTCAGCTGATCAAGAGCCTCGGAATTGCCGTGTCTTTGTTTCCCGGAACAAGATGAACCCACGTGTTAGAAAAGAGAACAGATGCTCTACGGAGCAACCTTAGTTGCAGCGGGAAGACAGGGTCACACATACATGTTACGTGACCCCAAATATTTCCATGTATAATCTCAGAGTTATTGCCAGGAATCTTTGAGATACCAGCAAAGGAAACCAGAGTTCGAGGTCTAGACATGGGGTGTGCATGAGTGTGTGTCTGTCTGTCTGGGTGTGTATTTAAACTTTCCAAAATAAGGAAATATCAAAGCTAGAATTTGAGGAGCAATGATTTTGTTACCAGGTTCAGCCATCAAACACCTACACACACGTGCACGCACACACACACATTCACAATATACCACGAGCATTTATGGGGGAATATTTAGTCCTAAGGTCCAGGTTGGATTTAAACAAGCTGAATGTAGAGAAACTCACTCCTGAAGAAGGTGCCATGTTCATCTTGAGATAAAAGTGATGGCTGGAGCTGGGAGTGCCAGTGTTGAGCTGGTGGCCAGAGATAAGGACTGGAAAGACATAGAAGTTCTAGGGAAGCAGTGAGATGCTATGTAGAAGAGGGTTAGAAGAGAACGAGGGGCTAGAGGCGAAGCTCATATGTGGATAATAGGAAGAGAGACAGAAGGACCGCCAAGAAATGGAACGGGGAAAACTAGTGAAGTGACTCTCAAAACTTAAGGGAAAGCAATTTTCAGAATGTAGGGTGGATCTAACATGAGATTCTGTGTGGACCAGGAGGTTACAGGGCAATTGTAGCAAGCACCCTGCCATGGGCTCTTCACCCAAACTTCTCCCACGGAGGCGCCTGTACCTGAACTCTTCCTGAATAGCTTATGTCATGGGATTCAGAATTCCCAGCACAACAGACTGACTGATCTTGACTGAGCAGAGTAGCCAGCAGCCAGGGGCGCTGCTGAGCAGGGCCTAAGCCATGGACTTGACCTGTGGGCCACACCATCAGCTGTGTGTGAAGCCTGTCAAGAAGGAAGAGGAGAATAAAGCAGGAGGATGAAGGCACACTGGTCCAGGTCTAGCGGGCTCAGTGAGGCCACAATGAGAACCCACCTTCTCTGTGTTCTTCTGCATCCTCCTGCAGATACACTTGTCAAAGTAAAATGCCAAAACATGTTTCTTAAACAATTTTTTTAGTTTAGTTTACAACTTTTAGAAACATAGACATGACTTATTACTACTATCATAGAGAAAGTACAGTTTCTCCTAAAACATTGTAAGTTCATCTTGAGGACAGAGGCCTATAACCAAAAACAGTTTAACAAGAAAAAAGCAAGTAAGTTTTTTGCCATGTGCACTACACGTCACATGGGAGAAATCTCAGTGGCGGGAAACTGAAAGCAGAGACTTTGACTCTGGCTGCTATACTTTCTTCAACAGAGAACAGCAAACTGTAAAGAAGTGGCAAGACAGCAATTTCAGGCTTCCAGAGGTGTGAAATGGGAATGTAAACATACAGGAAGAGAGCAATGGAGTTGCGCCTGTTTGTAGTACTTCTGGTACTGTCTCTGTGCATAGGTGTTGTCCTTAGGAAGGAGAATTTGTATCTTGTCTTCAGGTAGACTACAAGGGTAGGCTAAGATAAAAAGATCTTTCTCTGTGTGTTGCTTCTTGATCAGCTTCAATTAAAAAATATTCATCAAAAAGAATTATTCTGGGTTAGAAATTCTTGTTTTCCTCCTCACGTTTTCCCTGGGCCCACCCATTAGGAGAGGTACTCACTGTAAGCCTCACTGCATGTATCATGGCTTCAGAACTCAGAGGGGATAGCACAGTGTGCTTGGTAGGTAGGATGAGCAGAAACTAACTGCATGATAAAGTGAGGATGAGAGAGTTGCAAGAGTGCTCCCCTGAAAAAATTGGTCTTTCAAAGAGAAGATGCTTTTCAAACTCTTGCAATGAGCCACCATAAAATTACAGTTTATGTCTGTCTCATTCGCCTGGGGTTCCCAAGGTCAAGTATCTAAATACCTGAACTAATATAGTGGCACCAAATAGACTTCCAGCTCTCCCAGTGTAACAGAATTGTTGCCAAACACAGATCAAAACCTAAGGGTGGGAGGACAGGAAGATGAATGTCAGGATGCTCTTTATAAATTGGCACATATTTTGCAGATTGTCCTAGGGAAATGAAGTTTTTGCAACAGGGAAGAGAAGCTTAAAAGATAGTTTAGAACACTTGGATGTGGTCTCAGTCATTCCAAGTCCAGAACTTGTATCTACTATGTTCCAACATGAATGCTTTGTTACTAAGATGGATTTTTTTCAGAGATCCTCTGATCCTGGCCATGGTGTTATGATACAGAGTCTAACACAGTCTGTCAGTGATACCACAGTGGGGAATTCTGTGCTAAGAGAGAGATTAGTCCACATCAGGGAATAGCAACCCTACCGGTTCCTTCAAACTAGGATATTAACATTCCTCAGTCCATGAATGCATAGTACATAAACCTCCCTTTAATCACTGAAGAAATTAAATGCCAGCAAGTCCATAAAGCCCCCAAATTAGGACTGATTGTCACTGATATAAATAAAATCAGCCAATTGCATCTGGCAGTTGTGAAGCTGAATTAGGAGAGGCAGTTTGGCATTTCAGCAATAGTCTGAATGATGGCTTATCACAGAGTCAGAATGAACTCAGCCATCCTGACATCAATCTGTTATTGACAGTACTGTTCTCTCATGGCAGCTTAGCTTTATTTCTCCATGGCACAATGGGAAATGAAACTTTAACTGAGTTCATTGGTGCATTTTACATATATATTATGATCACATCCAACATTAAAAAATTTGTACCTGTACATGACATACCTTGATTCTCCTTTTATCCTTTCCCCTGCCCACCTTTGTCATCTGCAGTCCCCTATATACATATGCTTTGTCTCCATTTTTTTACTATTCAGTTTTTTCTTTCCCTTCTTTATTTTCCCTTACTCTCCTTTTCCCTTTGAACATTTTCTTCCTATTTCATAATATCCATCATACATTCTGGACCTCATTTATACCTTCAGTTTCTCATTCTAGAGAAACAATACAGCATTTACACATTGTATCTTACTTATTTCATTTATGAGTATGTCCTCAAAGCACATTAATTTGAGTATAAATGACTAAAATGTATCCCTTTTTTTTTTAGAAAGGGTCTCACTTTGTAGCTCAGGCTGGCCCTGAGCTCACAAATTTATCACTCTTTATGGTTGAGTAATATTCCAGGAAATGGAACTTAAACAAATATAAAAATTCTTTCTTGAAAAGTGATATACTAATATTTTGTTTTTACAAATTAAACCTTGTGCTTAAAAATATAAAATAACTAATTTCTGGAGCTTTAAAATACTGATTGACAGGACAAATAAACTTTTTGACTGATACTCTTTAAATGAACACTGGCACGATTTATAAGTTATATGCAACTGTTTGTTTTTAAAAGCTCTAGCTTGTGAGAATTAGAAAGCAATGACTTTTCTGTCCTTTATTTATTCTGAAAATATTTTCTGACACTGACCTTGTACTAGTCAGTGCTTGCTCCCATCATCAACACTTAAGAGAAATTGAAGTACAAATTGACTAAGAAACAAGGAGAGTTTGTTCAGCTGATCCTAGTTAGAACTTTGGAGCTCACAGATTCAAGCAGATTTGGATATGTGCTCTGGGAGCAAATGGGTCTCAAATATATTTTAAAGCCAGACAAAACAAGAGGACAAGAGGTGACATCAGGTGTTTGTGCATAATTTAGACTGGTGTTAGCAAGGTGGAAAGCGACTCGTGTGAAAGAGGTGGGCAATTTAAGGAATATATGTAAAGCAGTTCTCAGAAAGGAGGGGAGAACACGGACAAAGAAAGTACTGAGAAGAGAGGATTAGGCCAAGCCAACCCTGGTCCCCTGTACATGACTGCATGCTCTGCCCTACTTGAAACTGCAGCTCTCACCACCTTAACCACATGATGAAGGGCTTTGTGGCCCCTGGGGTGTCACTGTGCTAAGAAAGGGATGCACATCTATAAGGGGCCACTGGCGCTCTCACACAAAAGCAACTAAAGACTGCTTTCATGTGGTCTCCTGGTCCAGTGTTTGAGATGTTTGTCTGCTTTGTTCTTCATTTATTTTTTTCACACCACATTCCAGAGAAGAGTTAACAGAATTGTCCCCATTCTGGGGAGCTTTTATTCAAGTTGTGAAGATGAAAATTTACAAATAATTAGACAAACTGCAACCAAATATGCACATTGACCTTCAAAATGCTTTTTAGATTAAATTTACCAAGCTGTCATTGATAAATAGTTTGACCTGTGTACTAACAAATTCACCTTGAGTACATGCCTGGTGTAAAGAGTACAGTGATATCCAGAGTGACAATAAGCACTGACTATCCCACAGAAGAAAGTCTAGCCTCAAATACCCTTTTAGTTTTGTTTTGTTTTGTTTTGTTTTGTTTTGTTTTGTTTTGTTTTGAGATGGGGTCTCGCTTTGTAGTTCAGGCTGGCCCTGAGCTCACTATGTAGCCCAGGCAAGCCTCAAACTCAGCAATCCTCCTGTCTCTGCCTCCCGAGTGCTGGGATTACAGGCGTGAACCACCACGCCTGGCACTGTGGTATATGGTATTGATTGCTGGTGGGAGTGAGCCTCCATGCCCAGCCTTGTATGTGGTTACCAGGGATTGAACTCAGTACCTTGCACTTGCGAGGCAGGCACCAGAACCACTAAGCTAACTCTCCGGCCCTACCCTTTTTAGTTTTGTACAAAGGTGCTATGGTGAATATTTGGAACCTTGAAATTTTGTTTGGCTTTTCTTTGTTTTTGTTGCACATAAAATTTTTATGTTTCTATAGCAGCAGTACATTTTCTCCCCCAGATTTAAAAAAAATTGATAAAGTTAATCAGACTTATAAGAGTGTACCTTAGAATAATGCAGTGCATGAAACTCTGAACTTCTGACATTGTTTAGCCAAATCAGACAGGACTTTTGGTAAAGCACCATCCCTGAGTAAAAAGTAGTTTACA
The DNA here is from genome assembly GCA_004025085.1 of Thryonomys swinderianus. NCBI lineage: Eukaryota > Metazoa > Chordata > Mammalia > Rodentia > Thryonomyidae > Thryonomys > Thryonomys swinderianus. The sequence continues at coordinate 116,219 of PVIC010000333.1, read as the reverse complement.
GTACACTGTACAGAAAGTTTGAGAGTTGGAGGTAAAATTTCAAGGACTAACTGTGGATCACTCAACCCTGTTACTCGTTTTGCTGACTGCCTGGATGACAAGCAGGTCACTCTCATGAAAAATGATCAGCTCTGGCAAGTGAAATTTTGGGCCATCAGTTCCGTTTTTGACATCTTTGTGGAGTATTTGTTTGTAAGACCCCGAGTGTTTGCCATACTCATCCATCTGGTGATTGTTGCGAAGTGGTGCCCTCACTGTGTTATGGCTGACTCAGAAGGCGAAGCAGAAGGTGTCTCAGGCACTGGTAACTGTCCCTTTCATCAGAAATGTGGTTTAGTTTGCCTTTTGCATGTCTAGATAACTGGTTGGATTTGGAGGTCTGGGGTTTTAAAGTTATTTTCATTATTGCCTTTATTCATTCTCTGTGTATGTGTAGATATATAAGGGACTCAATCTGAAATGACCAATAAGATACTAAAAATCTTCCTGGTTGTTTCAAAGATAAAAAGTGTGAAAGACTTGTTACTTCAAATGAACATATTGAATGCTTTTTAGCCCCTTGACTTCTGTAGTGAGCAAATGAGTATCAATGAATATGTCTTAAAAATATAATAATTGTACTTTCAAAGAACATATGATCTGTTCATCTTTGCAGGTACATGTGTGCTACACACATGCTCAGATCCACTCAAGTATTTATGTGTTGTCATTCACGTATAGGTATAGGAAATAACAGTTATGTACTTGATGTTGGGCCATTCTCTTTCAGAGACCCATACTGACCACTGGAGGAGAAAGGTATCTTTGGGACAAGAACAAAACAACCTCTTTTAGTGCTGTCCCCTCCCTTCTTTCTTAACTGCTCTGGGAGCAAGGGAGGGTGGGCCAGGCTGAGACTGAGAAGACCCTCCCCCAGGCTGGGGAGGACGAGAATCCACGTGGTGAGAACAGGGGGGCGGTATACAATGGCATCCAGGAAGACGCACAGGCCTGGTCTGCTGTTCCCCTTCCCGTCTCTGGAGAAGACTGCTTAGGTGGACATGCTGTGCCTCTCACATTCTAGACTGCACACGTTCCTCATTCACGGCTGTCCTGTTTGGCACATTCCTTCAATGCAGAGGCATGTGTAGTCTTCACAGGCAACGTTAGGCTTCTGTTCCTTCCATATCCCCTTGAAGGCAGTGCCAGACACAACAGACATGCTTGCTTAACCCCTTTCCCTGTGCAGTTTTACGAGGAGAAAGAATTTGATAGCAAATCAAAATGCCTCATGTAGTATGTGCCATGTTCTTCAGGGTTTCCAATCCTAACTCTGTGTTACATGCACGTTCTCTAAGTAAGTTAGAGCTTCACGCTTGCACTCCCAGGGCAGGGAAGGGTTTAGCTTGTAATCCCAACAAGACTGGGGAGAAATGATCATGTTTTTGCCACATCCACTCCAAAACCTACCAGTTGAGAGTCTTGCAGATTTCTATCAATAAATCATCTCCTGGAGCCACAGATTATTAAATTTCTCCTACAAGTGGAAGTAGCTCAGCATCTAACCTGTACTATTTTTGTGTAGATTTTTTACTTTTTTACTTTCATTCATTCCTTTATCATCGTACTAGGGGATTGAACTCAAGGACTTCACACTGAGCTACATCTAGCCCATCTACTCTCCCTCCCTGAGTCCCTCTCCTCTCCCTCTCTCTCTTGCTCTCTCCCCTCCCCCTTTGTGCATGCTCTCTCTTTTCACAGGGTTTTACTAAGTCACTAAGTTGCCCAGACTGGACTTCAACATGTGATCATCCTACCCCCACCTCCCAAGGTACTAAGGTTACAGGCATGCAAAACTCCCCCAGGACAACTACTCTAACTTAATTGGTATAGACAACGTGATTTCTTTAGTAGTTTCCTTGGGGTTGCAATTTTTACTTTTAACTAAGTCCACTGTAAAAAGCACTACACCACTAACATAACCATAACTTCCCCATTTACAAACAAGTTCAATTCCTGGAGAGTTGTTTGTAAGCCAGATTTGTTCATAAGATGACATAATGAGTCTTAGACAGTACACCTGTGAGAAGTTCACAACTCAAATCTCTGAAAGTTGAAGACTTAAGTATAATGTGTCACTAGACAGGGCCCCAAAACATCCACCAAAAAGGAGGGAGAACCTCATTTCTCCCTGCAATGTAGGTGTCTTGACTCTCATGCCAGAAAGTATTTCAGGAGGCATCTGTGAAGGCACAGGCAGATTTATTAAGCAGAATTAGACAGCAACAGAAAATAGTGAGAGTATTTCAGCTAGAGCCGCTAGAAGGGACATACTTTAATAAGAGGTTTAGACTGGCCTACTCACATGGGTTGGCCTTTACAGATTTTCTGGAGTAGACTAGTTTGATAGATCGTTATCTCAGTTCTGGGGTCATAGCTTGAGGGGCAGTTTATTTCCTGTGAGATGATTGTTGTTGTTTTCTAGGGACAGCTTTGATTTCCACTGTAGGGTAATTTTTACCTTTTAGGGAGCTGACCCCATCATGGGCTGGTCTGCCAGACTCTGTTTTTCCTGGAATCTGAGATGACTGTAGGTTTAGGACTGAGGACTTCTGGGAGTCACTCCAGGGAGTTGGGAACCATACTTTGTAAAAGTTGCCAACTGAATATTCTTACACATTCTGAAATTAGTTACTCCCATCTTAGTGTCTTCATTCTTGAAGGGGGTCGAGAAAGGGCAGTAAATTTAGGGCTATTCAACTTGTAATACAGATAGTGCTTAAGTGATTCATACATTTACATGCGTATGAGCAGGGATGTGACCTAAAGTCTTAAGATAATGAAGAAGACCAAGAAGAAATGAAAGCAGATATTCCAAAATTTGTCCTGATTTTAGTTACCAATTGGGCTTCTAGAGTTCAGCCTCTAGGATCCTCTTTCTAGAATCCTCCAGGATCCTTATCCTCTTTATTCCTCAATCCAGGAAATTAGGCTTTCAGCGAATCTGGCTTTGAGTTTTTCTGGCCAGTAGTAAACTAGCATATGAGTGGGGAAGAAACACAGGCTTAAGTTTCTGGAATTCCTGTCACAAGTAATGTTTGAAGTAGAGATGCAGATATTTTTCATTGACCATGGTCATGCCTTCAAACTCCTTTCTACCTGTTTTTTCTATCCTATCCCACAAGTGTCTTATAAGAGAGGTCCCAATCCTCCCTCTGCACCATACAATATTGCTCTATTCATTCTATTTATCCCCATGCTGTCCTCTCCCAACACATTATTACTGTTATTACTTAAAACAATTCTTGTAATTCAATTAAGAATAAGAAAAATATTACTTTTCTTTTTTCATTGTTTCCTTCTTCAATGTTCTTCCTTTATTTATGTAAATCCATATTTTTAATCTGTATCCTTTTCTCTCAGCAGTATTTGCAGAGCAAGTCATAAAAATTTCTTAAAATAAAATATGATGACTCCCCTCACTTTAAGTGTTTTTATTTCCCCTATTATCCCTCGCACCCAGTGTTAGAGATGAAACCCAGAGCCGCACAATAAGCTAAATCTCCAGACTTTTTGTTGTTGTTGTTGTTGTTGTTGTTATTAATTTAAGACAGGGTCTTTCAGGCTGGGCTTGAACTTGTTACCCTCAAGAAGCTCCTGCCTCAGTCTTCAGAGGACTTGGCATTATAGGTGTGCATACTACATGCCCGGCTTCCCTTCACATTACAAAGATAATTTTATGATGCATAGAATTCTAGGTGGGATTCTAGGTCTTTTTTCTCTCAACCCTTTAAATATTTCCCGCTACTTTCTTCTTCTTTGCATAGTTCCTAAAGAGAAGTTCTCACATATTCCTATCCTTGTTTCCTTGCAAAGTTATCTCCCCACCCTAGTTTATTTTGAGTTTTGTTCCTTTGTCTTGAGTGTTCATCAGTTTGATAATAGTATATTTAGTACATTAACCACATTTTTAAGGTATTCTGATTAATATTCTCTGTGGTTCTCAGACATATTGATCCTAGTTGTTTCAAATTCTTTGCCTAAGAATTCCAGCATCTCCATCTCATCTGAGTCAGTTTCTGATGTTTGCTTTGTATTTGTATATCTTTTTTTTTTCTTGCCTACTGGTGTGATTGTGATCTTGTTGTTGAAAGCTGGGTGTTTTGCTTGGCATTAGAACCTGTGGTAAATAACCTCTAATGTCAAGAAGTATGTCAGTCTGGAGGTCAGCAGAGATTCATGTCTGCTACAGTGTAGATGCTAGAAACTTCTGATTCCTCTAAGGTCTTTGTCTTCTTCCTCCTCTTTGACACACTTCTTATTTGGGGATCTGTGTGTTATTACTCTTTGAGGAAGACTCCACTGTTATTTTCTTCGATCTCTGCTGGTAAAGTGATGAGACTGGGAGATGTAGTATGATCTACCAGTTAAATCTTGGACTTCACTGGTTCTGTTTCTGGAGATTTGATTTTCATAAGAATGTCTCTAGTGATATAGTTCCCTACCACCAACTAACCCTAAAAGTGCAGTGTGTAAGGGGAGAGAATGCCAAGTCCATAGGGTCCCCTGGAGGACCACCGCAAGGACTTCTGTTGTTATTTGCTGTGCTCTTCTCACTTTACTCCTCCACTTTTTTCTTTCCCTTAACACCCTAAATAATGGGAAGAGAAAATTTTTTAGATTAAGAAGTTGATCTATGTATAGCAGAGTATTGCAAAGAGAAGACATGTGCCACAGTGCACTGTGAACCACCTCAAAGAGGTTGAGGTGAAGGCCAAAAGAAGCAAGACCACATAGGATGTATTGAAATAATTATCCCTTGGTCATAAGCATCAATACTTATTCATTTCCCCATTTCTGGGACAAAATACCCCCACCCCCTGCTTAATGGAGGAGAGGTTTAGTTGATTCCTCATTTCCAGTAGGTGCAGTTCAAAGTTGGTTGGTTCTAAAGTAGAAAGATATGGTGGAAGAACCTTCATAGAGGGTGCCTGCTCATCCATGGTAGCCAAGAAGCAGAGAGAGAAGGAGAGACAGGGGATGAGAATACACCATACCCTTTGAAGGCACACCCTCGGTGACTCCCTCCAACCACACCCCATTTGCTAACAGCATATTCAGCTGCTTAATTGGTCAAGGACTAATCCACTAATGAATATGGCACCCAACTCAATCACTCTCCAAAAGTCCCACGTTTAAACACATGAGATCCTTGTGTAACATTCTAGATCTAAACCATGGCATTCAGCATCCAGAGTGACAGCAATCCAAGGCAAAGGGCATACTTGTTCAAGGGAAGGCAGTCATGGAAGTGCTCTTAGCCCAAGGTTGCAGTGGCCATTGTTCAAGTTTGTGGTTCTGGCAAGGTCTTTTGTGAATATTTCTGGTTATTAGACATAGTTGTATGAGATCCTGTCTTTCATAACTTCTCTGCTTTATTTATTCTTATTTTTGTTAGGGCCCAGCACATGACTGCATTTTGATTGACAGCTTTCATATTCCCAACACAAACATTCTGTGAACCTGTCTTGAATTTCTAGTTCTATTTTGGTTTTTCATTAGTAAAGATTCTTATATACTAAGCAAGTGCTCTCCTACTGAGCTACAACCCCTTTTACAATTGTACATTGAGACAGGATCTCATTAAATTCCCCAAGTTGGCTTAAAACTGTCAATCCCTCCTACCTCAGCCTCTTGAGTACCTGGAATTACAGACATACTCCACTCTTTCTAATATTAAATTTTGTATTTTTTAAAACTCTGTCTCTGCACTGGGGTTGCCTCTTCTGTGTCTCATATTGATGTTCCCACGATGTACACACTTTACAGGTTCTCTTCCATAGTCTTTAATATCTTGACCCTTCTCACCCTTCTAACCACATGCTACATCCATCTTTATTTATTATACTTTATTGCACCTACCAGGTGTTTCAGTAATTATGTTGTCTTCTGTTAAAGATGTTTATATTGGAGCTATCACTGACGTCAATCCTTTTACTCACAGCTTAGGAGAATACCAGAATATAAATTCTGAAAAGAAGCTAATTTCAAATTCTGTTTCTTATTTTACCTACAATAAAAATAAGTCAAAGTCATGTTTCTCAAGTTCAAGTGATGTAAAAGTCAACTTACATGGAAAAAAGTCCTCTAAAATCTCTTAGGGGAGAAAGTTATTTTAAAGATATTGTAAGTATATCTAAACATAAACTGAGAATAAACATATTATGCATATATAAGTAAAACACCAAATAAAATCTTATGTTAAATATAAATAAAATATAAAACCAAAGTAAACTATGGATTTAATTTGCCAGATGCTATCATTTCCATGACCCTCAATTTGCTTTTCTGCCCCTTGAATTCTCGCATTCAATCAGCCTCTGTTTCTTTCTCCTTCATTTCAAAAACTTAAACTGTGGGCCAGGGATGTGGTTCAGTAGTGTGTTAGGTCCTGAGTTTGATCCCAGGTACCAAAAAGAAAAAAGAAACTAAATTAAACTGTGACTACTTGCTCCCAGACAGCTCTGAAGCGATTGTAAATGCCCATAAGCTGGGTTTGCATAGCAGGTTTTTGTTACACTGCAGCCAATCGATGGATCAAGGACACATTTTTACTAGATGTTCAAGTGATCATCAGAACAGCCACCCTGAAACAGACACTACTCAGTCAGAACTGCCTATTTGTGTCAGGGTTACAGCCCCTGGTCATTCGGCTATAAAGCAGAAACAATACGGCAGAAGCATTTAGTGTGGAAGAGAGCTGCTCACATTGTGGTGACCAGATAGCAGAGAGAGAAAAACGGCAAGAGCGAGGCATGAAAATGCAGCCATCCATGCCATTCCCACAGTGACTAACCTCTGCGTCCCACTTCCTAACAGCAAGTCAGCTATGGTGCCCGCAGTTCAGTCAACTTCCATGAGTGCAGACTCTGAGCACATGAGAGTTTACGGGTCATTCTTGCTCCAAACTGTAGCAGAACATGTACCTGCAAGTTCTTCTACTGGAGAGGCATTCAGCCCAAGTACATCTCTCATATCAGGGACACAACTTTCTTTGTCTACAGTATCAGGGATCCCTATGCCACTAATTTATCATTTTTTCAACCAAAATATTTGCCTCCCGATTTTCATTATTTCCTTCAAAAATCAGTATTTTGTACTATCCCAGTGAATATTTGCATACTACTTTCTCATAGTAGGAGATACTGAGTGATATCAAAGACTAAAACTTTGTTCCATCTATGACCATAGAATTTCAGAATTACAACTAATCTAATGTATTAGTTGGGATTCTCCAGGAATACAGAATAAATAGGATATATATACATAGAGATATATTGAAAAATTTTTATAGGAATTGACTCTAGATGGTGGAAGTTGAGACCTGGGAAACTGTAAAACTCAGTTTGAAGTAGAAGCCTGAGAACTGGGCATGCAGAAAGTAGAGTAGCAGGGGCTGGAGTGAGTCCCACAGTTAGAAGTCCTAAAACCAGGCACTCCGAAGGAAGAAGAAGATGAATGGTACAGCTCCTGGAGGTAAAGAAGCCTCCACTGTGTTGCTTCTATTCAGGCCCAAGGTGCTTTGGATGGATTGAAGTCGATCTTCTTTATTCAGTTTACCACCCTAACGCTAGTTATTCTCTTGTAGAAATATCTTTATAGACATACCCAGAAATATTGTTTTTACCAGCATCGGGGTATCAGTTGAGTTGTTCAAGTTGACACGTACTGTCAGCCACTTACTCAAATTCTTCTTTAAAATACCTTGCAGAAAAGCTCACCTCGCCACTATGTGCAAACTTCCCATCACTGGCTTGATAAAGCAACTTCTCCATCTTTCTATTCACTTAAATCTTGCTTCCTAAAACAATGTTCAACCCAAACCACTCTTATAAAGAACACCTTCACCCATATAAAGACAAGTTTTATCATTCTTCAGCCTGTCTTGCTCCAACACCCTCACTACCTCCAACTATTCTTGCATCACAGTTCTGAATAAAATAAGAAATAGCTCAGTGATTTCTTTGATATGTTCTGCATGCAATCTAATTTCCTTATTAGAAACTTCAGCTGAGATCCATAGGTCTTATCTCAAAGAAACAGGTTTTATATCAATTTTGTTTCCAGAGTTAATGTTGTAAATGACTGCAACCTAATATTATGGAATAATTCTATTGAAAAGACAGAAATGGAATACATTTTAACTGACACTAAACATTTATCAAATTTTAAATATATAAATTTAGGTATGTATACAAAATCATAGGTATTATTTGTTTCTTTGTTTATATATTTACTTATTTCGTTTATAACTGGAGAAATAAAATGTGAAATCCTGAACCGGTAATGGTAGAACCAGAAGTAATGGGCAGGAAGATTGCTACACCATATCCCAGGATCTTCCAGGAAAGACCTTACTGGGTTTAAGTGCAAGATCCTATGGGTCTTGAAGCCCAGGGACACGGCTCAGTGGTGTCACCACCTCCCTAGCAAATGTAAGATCCTGAATTTGATACCTGGTTGGGGGAGGGGCCCCACGAGTCTTGATGCCCACAGGCTTCTGTAAGAACTAGGTGAGGTTCCTAAACCTCAGCAAATCCTATAAAGCCAGAACATCCATCTCCTGTGTTCTTCATCCCAGAGTTATGACGAGCTTCCCAGGCCTCAGAGCCCAAAGAAACAGGAAAGCATCAATCAATGAAAATCTAAAGTCAGCAGCTCTCTTATTCTGGCTCCAAACTCTGACCATATATTACGGACAGATGACCAAGGAGCAGAAGTGAGTGACAGATATCTTATGGCCCTAAAAGGACATCACAAGGAGGGGAAAGGGTTTAGCCAGAACCACAAGCAGTCCTTTCCCAAGGAGTTGCAGATGGACTAAAGTAGTAGCAACTGTTCTTGTGAAGGTCAGGCTTCTCTGTGGTTGGCAAGACACATGTTTCCAGGCACACCTTTGCATCCTCCCAAACGTCAGCATCGGTCATTGATAGTCATAACGATGTATCTTGCACAGAATGAGAGTGACATTTTAGTGATTAATTCTTTTTTCCAACAGCTGGATGTCCCAACTCCTTGATTAAAGAGCTCCATCACTTCAGGATTCTTGGAGAAGAACAGGTGAGTCAGCCTCTCAAAGGCCACATCACAGTGTCGTCAGATAGACGCTAATGAGACAGTTTGGGCTCCCCTAGGGGGACTGAGTGTGTCTCCTGACCCACAGAGCCCTGAAATGGAGAAGAAAGCCATGCTGGAGATGTGTGTGAAGACACTTTCCCTCTTCTATCCATCAGACCTGACAGGTTATTAATTGCTACATCTGCTATCTGCCAGAGCATTTCATCTCAAGGCTCACACAGTAAGCAGGCACTGTGTAGTGGCAGATGAGCAAACAAACAAATGCAGGGATGAATTATGCCTGAGGGATCGATAGTCACAGACATTCCTGATGTTATGTCTGTGGGTGTATGTGCAAGGTCTTTTCACCTGATTCTGTTCATTGAATGTGTTATCTATATTTTACAACAGCCACTTCCTATATGGATGTGTACACATGACATGGACAGGATGACCCATTTACGATACAAGCTATTTAAATGCTATGTTCTCCTCAGTAAGGAATGACATTTTAAATAGATGTGCAGAGTAAATAATTTAAGGTGCTAAATATATGCATACATGTATACATCCATATACTTCTGACTATTTAAAATATAATTAGCCCTCCACATCCACAAGTTCCACATCTGTGAGTTCAATAAACAACAGATTGAATACATTTATGGGAGACAAGAATACAATGTAAAATATAGGTTTTTAAAGATATATATAGCATTTATATAGTATTAGGTATTATTAGTAATTTAGAGATGATTTAAAGTGCATGGAGGGTATGTAGTGATTGTGTGCAAATATTACATTTTATATAAGGAACATGAGACTCCTCAGATTGTATTATCCACTGGGAATCCTGGAACCAGCCTCCCACCATGGATACCAAGGAACCACTGTACTTTTCTTTTCTTTTCTTTTCTTTTCTTTTCTTTTCTTTTCTTTTCTTTTCTTTTCTTTTCTTTTCTTTTTTTTTGAGACAGGGTCTCACTTTGTAGTTCAGGCTGGCCCTGAGCTCATTATGTAGCCCAAGCAAGCCTCGAACTCAGCAATCCTCCTGTCTCTGCCGCCCGAGTGCTGGGATTACAGGCGTGAGCCATCACACCCAGCACTGTGATATGCAGTATTGATTGCTGGTGGGCGTGAGTCTCCACACCCAGCCTTGTATGTGGTTACTGGATCGAATTTAGGACCTTGCGCTTGTGAGGCAGTCACTGGAACCACTGAGCTAAATCTCTGGCCCCCACTGTACTTTTCTTAACCCTTACCTGGAATTATAAATTCTGTATTGATTTACTAAATCAAGGTATCATATAGTTGTTATCTTTAAAATTCTTAAACTAAATTCTTAGCAACATGTTAGTTGGCCTACTTTATATTCCTGTTACTAATTTTCCCTTCCAGGGATGATCTTTCCCAACTCTAACCATGCAAAGAGCAGTGTGGGTCAGTTTTGTCTGTGTTTTCAGTTTGTGTGTTTTTGTTTGGTATGTGTGAGTGGCAACATATGACTGTTCATTTCCAGTATGAAGTAAAACCAGGAAGTGTTGATTAGAGAAGATAAACACTAGAATTATTTCTTCATCTTTGAATAAAAAAGCTATAGTATACCTTTCCTCGTTTTGAGTTTTCATAAAAAGCAGCTGTGAGGTTTATTCAAATACAAGCAAAATCAGTTTTCCTACATTGCAGGTAAAACTACTTTTTAAAACCCCTGCCTCTCATATCCATCTTTCAATAGAAACATTATAGACTTCTTAAAGCCAAAGTTATTGATTATTCCCCTGACATTTCTGTTCATTACCACTGTCTTCTAATATTCTCTTTCCCATAGTTGCAAATTTGTTTTCATATTTGTTTTAGAATCATTAGCTAATTAGTAGAGGAAGAAGCCAACTATAATCATTTTCAATAGAACTGATAAAAGTCAGAACACATTTCACTCTCCTAGAAATTGGTTCAAATCATAATCTGATTAGTTAGGGTAGTAGATTATATCATAGCAAAATTGATCTTTAGTTTCTAGAAAACCACATTTTATTTGTTCTCATTCTACAGATATTTCTTGGCATCTACTATGTGCTATATACAGCATTATAAGGATGGGAGCTGGGAAAGAAATTTCAATAAGCATTTAATTCTACTAGGGTAAAACTGTGTTATATTGCATAGGCATAAATGTGCTAATATTATGTTAGATGGTTATAACTGACATGAAAAAATGTACAACCAAAGGCAGGGTAGTCAATATCAAAGGGAAAGGTAAAATTTTATATAGAGTGGTGAAGGAAGGTCTCACCAAGCAGGTTATGCAGAAATAAAGACTGAAAAGTATTGAGAAAAATTCCATGGTGACATGTGAGAAAAGAGATGTCTGGGAGATCTACACACAAACAGGCACAGAAGTGACCATGTGCCTGGTGTGTTCAAATAGTATAGAGGCCAATGTGACTGGAGGGGGGCTGGTGAGGGAATAAAGCCAAATGAGGAGTTGTAAAATGTAGAGGTTGAAAATGGTGGGAAGAGATTGAGGCAGCTTTCAGTAACAAGAAACTAATAGACTTAAGCATTTCTATAAGGAAAAATGATCACCTATTCCCCCTTGCTCCTCATGTAGGAATAGAATGGCAAATAAGCATTGGATTTTGCATCATAGACTTCGACCATTGGCCAGTGGTAAACCTGTCGTTGCTAGACTGGTAAGAGTTACAGCCTGCCTGAAACAGATTCATGTGAGAAGGGAGAGGATGGGAGACACCAAATGTAGACAAGTCTCAATTCTTTTAAAGAGTTTGGCTGAAAAAAATAAGAAGAAAGAAAGAGAGAAAGAGAGAAAAAGGAAGGAAGGAAGGAAGGAAGAAAGAAAGAAAGAAAGAAAGAAAGAAAGAAAGAAAGAAAGAAAGAAAGAAAGAAAGAAAGAAAGAAAGAGAAAGAGAGAAAGAAAGAAAGAAAAGAAAGAAAAAGAAAGAAAGAAAGAAAGAAAGAAAGAAAGAAAGAGAAAGAGAGAAAGAAAGAAAGAAAAGAAAGAAAAAGAAAGAAAGAAAGAAAGAAAGAAAGAAAGAAAGAAAGAAAGAAAGAAAGAAAGAAAGAAAGAAAGAAAGAAAGAGAAAGAGAGAATTGAATTGTCTAAAGTTGGGGATGTGGAATCAAAAAAAATTACTCTTTAATGAGAAAAATTGCAGCATGTTTATACAGAAACTGGAATCATTTGTTGGAATAAATTGGTTGGCTGATGATGCGGAAAAGAAAGCATAAGTCAGGACTAATATCCTTAGACCTGAGTCTGGCCTTGGAGGAAAGAACGGGCAGCTCCCGGGTAGCAGCAGGAAGGGCAGCACGTGTGGACACACACGTGTGTAGGAAAGGCCGGGGAACCTCCACGAAACCCTCTGCTGGTTGTTTCTCTTTTCTTAGCAAAGCAAGAAGCTAGGTCATCAGCTGTGAATGAAGATTCAGAAGGAAATATGCAATAGAAAAAGATGATACAATTATCCTTCAGGAATGTAGGGGATGTGATAAACTTGGGAAATGGATGGGTTGCTGGTGAGATCAGCCAACCTGATGTTTTCTGGTCACATTCCACTTGTGATGGATGCAGAAAGGGCACCACATTGGAGTGCAACCATGAAACTGTATCAGGAACAAAAGAAGGAGGCAAGGACACGGCAATGATTCCAACTAGACCATTAGATTTCAGCTAGCCAAGCAGAGATATGAGATGAGAGAGGTCGGAGGAAGTGGATGGAGGACTGTTACAGATCCCAGTGATTTCAGGAACTGTGTGGAATTTGAGAATAGAAGAAAATAACTAGAAATGCAGGTATTGGCCAAAGGATATGATAATGAAATGCAAGCTGTGGAAGGAGGTACGTGAGCAGCGTTGACAGTCAGGGGGAAGTCTAGGGATGCTGGGTGGGTGACTTAGAGTGGAGGGAAGGAGGCCTGCAGTTGAGATTATGCGCTTGGTAGGCCCAGGTGCAGAAAGTGTCTTCTGAATACCACTGAGCTCATCCAGAGCTGCCACTGGCGCAAACTTGGAGAGTTATGATGAAACGACGAAACGACAAAACAAGAACCAAAGATTTTAGAACAGGAGAGCAGATGGGAGGGGGACCCATAGCTGACTTTCAAAGGAGAACCAAAGGTCCCTCTAGCCTGATAATTAAAATGAAAAGCTGCAGGTTTTACAAAGAGACAAAGAAAATCATCTTCCCTGGGGCCATGAACACCGATGCCTGGTGACACAGGGTGCAGCCACAGCATATGTGAGGGTGCCCTCAGCCCACTGCACTTAGGGAAGGATGTTAGGATATAGGTGGCAGAGGATGATGTGCTGGCCCACATCGGGGGTGGGGTCTGGGGTCATCCCCGAGCGATGGCAGGAGTGCCAGGAGCTTCCTCAGTGTCTGACATAAACAGGACACATCAATGAGGACATTCATATCCTGAGGGTATGTGACAGGACCCAGTGGCCTCAGGCAAATGGTGGTGTGAGGATCTGGAGTGGAACTGGAAAGTTCCAGCCCCACCCCCTCCTTCCAGTGGAGGAGGGCATCTACCCAGGAACTGGTGACCACATCTTCAGGCTGGCTCTGGGCTGTAATACATGCAGTAATACATGCAGGCAGCATGTATTACTAATAAAATAGCATTTGAGTGTCCATGTATGTTACAGTATCCTTGAATAAATCATTTTTGTCTGAATAACTTGGCTTTTCCTTTATATAAAAGGAAAGGTGGTACTCAGGCATCCTTTAAAATTGTTGTAAATAAAGAGGATTGCAAAGTGAGATCAAATAATAAAATAATCCTGATTTTAAGTACTTTTTATACTCCAGTAGTACAGTGAAGTAGTACCAACAAAACAGACCTTAAAATAAGTGTTAATGTTCACTTGAATTGATAATACCTATATAATACTGGTTAATTACTGAATCCCATTTCTGAATGGAAGAGATGTATGTCAGCTAGCTTATTTCTTTATACAGTGTGTGATTTGTTTCTCTTTTCATTGATTTTTAATAGGGATTTGGTTCTTGATATTTGAATGAAAAATCATTGATCACTGTAAACCATTATCTTCTGAAATAAATTGAAACTCCTTAGAATTTAAAGTGATACATTGGTTTTAGTTTATTGGCCCTTTTCCTATTATGTCTTCAACTCATATTCATAAAGCATTTCTCACTTCCCAGTGGAACTATCTGTCAAAGATATGATACATTTTAGATAAGCAAAATCACTCCAAAGTTATAGATCATTGTATTGATCACTTTACTGTCATTGGGACAAAACACCTGACATATACAATTTAAAGAACTTTAATTTCAGAGGGTCCAGCTCATGGTTCCCTGGCTCCAAGGCAGAGATGGCATAGTGGAAGGCCATGGAAAAGGAAAGCTGCTCAGAGGGCAACCAGGAAGCAGAGAGAGGAGGGAAGAGCCAAGGTGCAAGACATCCTCCAAAGACGTGCCCCTGGTGTGCTAACCTCTTTCAACCAGGCTCCATCTCATTTAGCATGAGCTCATTAATGGATGATCTGATAAGTATAGCATATCACGATCTAATTACCTTCCAGAAGCTCCACATCTGAGTGCATGAGATTTGTATTTATTTCCTAAATCTAAGCCATTCCAGTAAACCCAAAAGCAATCCGATGTCATATTTGAAGTCCATGTTTGGAGAATTTTCATGGGAAGTGTTTCTGCTTATGCCAGCTTCCTCCACCTCAAACCTAATCAACAAAAACTTAAGTAATTACCTTTATTCACCCAGAAAACATATATTAAATAGTTGTTTATGGTAGCATTGGATAAAATGGCAAACAAGGTATCGTAAGTATAGTTGCAATGTAATTTACTTTAGATAAATAGCAAAGAAACACTGAAACTAAAGGTTGAGAAGATGGCAAATATGGAGTAGTGAGAGTGATGCAGAAGAATATGCCAAATAGAAGAAAGTGCAAGTTCCAGAACAACCAAGAGGCAAGGAGCTTTCTTGGTTTAAGCCACAAAATAGAGTCTGCCTGGAAAATACAGAGCATCGGGGGCTTGATGAAGGCACTCTAAACCATTAAGGCCATGATCGGCAATTTAGATTTTTTTTTTTTAGTTCAATGGAAAATCCTTGGAATTTTAAGCAGTAGGCTGGTCTTATCAAATCACACTGTAAGAATGTCAGTCTTATTGCATGATGGAGATGGTCTGTATTAAGAAGGTTGGCAGAGAAGACACATTCTACTACTCACAAGTAGAATGAAAGGCCTTTGTGATTGATTGGTTAGGAAAATGAAGATGACTTAAGTTCTTTTTTATTTTTAACAGTACTGGGGATCGAACTCAGGACATTGTGCCTGCAAGTCAGGCGTGATGTCACTGAGCTAAATCCCCAGTTCTAGATACCCTAAAGTTCTGTTTCCCAAGGGTGGGTAATGAAAAGGGGAAAACAATAACTCAGAATCTAGGATCCACTTCTGAATGTATTTGATATGCCTTAAGCATCAAAGAGAGAGAGAGAGAGAATTCAGGATTTAGGTTTGGAGTTTAAACCAAAAGGAGACAAGTTCAGAGGTCATAGATGAAATGATAAGTTTGGAGTTACCAGCAGGCAAGTAGCATTTTAAACACATGATAGTAACTGAAAGAAGATAAGAAGAGAGACCACAGCTGAACAAACCCTCAGGAGCACCAACCTTTGGAAACTGAGGAACAGAATAGCACTTACATTGTGGCCTTGAACCAAAGAGTAGAGTGAGTCTCTGGTGACTCAGAGGAGCAGCCAGCAAAGGACACTAAGAAGGAATCCCAACCAAAGTAGAAGAATATCTATAAGTGTATGATATTGAGGAAGCCATAAAGGAAAGGATTTCCAGAAGGTAAAATGGCTTTTTGTGCT
Source organism: Thryonomys swinderianus (assembly GCA_004025085.1). NCBI lineage: Eukaryota > Metazoa > Chordata > Mammalia > Rodentia > Thryonomyidae > Thryonomys > Thryonomys swinderianus. The sequence continues at coordinate 100,235 of PVIC010000333.1, read as the reverse complement.
GTATCTATTGTAAAGCTGGCAGACAAGTCAGTAAAATGGCCTGTGCCAACAGTAACAGGAAGGCCATGTGTGACCATCACAGGCAGTTTGGAGGCGATCTTGACTGAGGAGCCTGATTTTCATGCCATCACAAGTGAAGGAATAACAGTTCCTTAGAGAACATTTGCTATGAAGAGGAATGGGAAATGCAGTAGTATCAGGAAGGTTCTTTGGAGAGTGAAGAAGCTAGAATTTGTTTTCTGCTTTCTGGGAGCACCCGCACAGGTGGGCTGCTTGGTAATTAAGGACAGAGATAAGAGACAGAGAAAGAAAAGGATGTAGAAGGGAGGAGGCTGGGGTCCTGAACAGATGCAGGAAGAAGGCACTTTCTTCGGTGTGAAAAGTGCTGGCACAGCCCAGTGCAGGGGCAGCTGTACTTGTCACTCCCATGTTGAAGAGAGGACAGGTGATATGTTAGGGCCTGGCTTAAAGAGGAATGTTCTTCACAGCACTGTCCAGTCATATAGTAGGGCTTGACATGTAGGAGATGGCTAATAAATATTTGCTGAATAAATGACTTCTCTCCCTCTGTGAAGTATGAGTAGATGACCCATATGTAAGGAGGAAGGTGAAATGTGAGCAGTTTGGGAGGAAGGGAGAAAAGCCACATCACTAGAGACATAATAAATAATGAGCAAGTTTTAAGTGCCCAGTTGAAGTTTGTGATCAGTTACTGTGACGTCAACTGAGTCATTTCATTCAGCAGCGTGCAGTGGGGGGGAGGGGCTTCAGGAAGGCAAGCCTGGATTTTGCTAGAGAGAATGAGATGCAGAGGACCTTGGAAACCTATGCTTTCCAGGCAATGCTTACGGTACTGAATGACAGAATCTGTGTCAGACCTAGCCAATGGTCAAGGAGAAAGATCAGATCTGTTGATAAGAAGTCTTGAGGATGTAGAATTAAAATATGCCCATACTTTGGTAAAAGATCTGGAAATATAGGTGATGGCATTTATAAAGAAGCATATTTATAGTTAGATTTCAGAGGTGGTATGATTTCTGGGGATGATCAGGCCTGAGAAGGGGCCTTGAAGATAGAAAGATGAGTAGAAGATCAAGAAAGGGAAGGTGAGGATGAAAGGGCAGAGCCTCATCCAAGAAGAGTGGAAAGCAAGATGGACAGTTTCATTAAGTCAGTGAGGGAAACGTTCTAAGAAGCTGACTGCATAGGTAGGTTTGTTTATTACAGTTCAGAAATTCCAGGAGGCAAAAAGAAGCAGTTTAGAAGAACAGAACTTGGCCGACACTATGAGACCCCAAGAGAACTGAGAGTCTGAGTGACAGGCTGTGGGTGTCTTGTGATGGTTTCTGCAAGGATGCAGTGGGAGGACCCAGCAGCAACTCCTCTCATCTCAGAGGGGCTCTGAACTACAGGGCAGCAAGCTGGGCCTCACCCCCAACGCTTTCCTCAGTGTCACGGGCTCCTTCACCTCAAAGTCACGTAGCTATGAGTATAAAGGTATCTAGTGCAATCCAGAGAATCAGTTTTTAAAACTATTTTCTGTAACCCGAATTCTAATCAGCTCACTAAATATTCAGTGGAACTGAACCATTCACGACTGCACACTTCACCTTACACAAAACTTTAACAAACAAACAGCCTTCCTCTCCCACTGGTCTCAGAATCATTCAGAAACCTTGAGAGTTGTTTTAGCCCTGGACAATGAGTTTCACCTGCACCAAAATGGAGAGAGGGTGAAGATACTGAGTAGAGGAGAAGTCCAGGGAGACAGAGGAAAGAGGTGGACAGATGATGAAAATCACAGACCTTCTGGAGAAAATCAGAGATAAGTTCATTTCGCTGAAGGACAGAGTCGTTAGACTGCAGGCTCGCAGTAGCACTGTGTCCAGCCATTTCTCCGGACCAGTGGAAAGGGTAGCGTGGTGCGCGCTTGCGAACGGCTGTGCTCACTGCCTCGTGCACCATTAGGAGCCTAAGCGTGAAGCGCCTGTTCCCAGGGCTGCCAGAAGCCTCAGCTGCTGTAAAGCTCTTGTGAGAAAAACAGGTTGATGGTATCTGCCTCCATGGGTTTCTCTACTGTGAGCACTGCTGCCTCCAGCTGGAGAGGAGCTTTGGCTTCCTCTGCAGAAGAGCCCACGGTCACTGGAACGTGAGGTACTTTTTGGCATCACGTCATCTGAACCACATGAAAACTGTTTCATCAATTGCAATCCAAGACATGGTCTAGTGTGCCAATTAATTTTTCAGCTTTTTAAAAATACATTTCCTCTTAGCATTTTATTTCACTATCTTAATGATTTTTTTCTATGCAATGAATGAGGTTCAGCCATTTCTCTAGACAATACTTTTCATCAGCAGCTGACAGATATCCAGGGATAAAAAGAACATTGCTAGTAATGGAGCGGAGGATAAAAACGGTCATGTGAGAGGAACCGCCACCAACTCTGTCACTGACTGTCAGGCTAACACCTGCAAGTGGGGAACAATCACGTGAAGATCACCGACGACCTGAGGAGTGTTTTTAAAACACGCTTGTATTCTAATAGCTGGAGAAAACAAGACATTTTCTGCACAGCAAGGGGTAATGTTCTCATCATGAGTAAGCAGTCCCCTATAAAGCTGGAATAAGATTTCTTTATTCCAAAGAAGATGTGCTGTAATAGTCTGGGTTTCGTTTGTTTCTAATTGACGACTGAGAAACACTGAACTGAAGGGATTTTGGTTTTCTCCTTTAAAAATAAAGGGGGAAAGAAGGGAACTAGAGGCCACTTCGATATGGTGGAAGGGACCTGAGTTCTCTTGCTGGCTTAAAATCCCTGCCTGTGAGGAGTTCAGTACAGACTGCCCTTCTTTGTGACTGCAGTCTCAGCTGCCGCCTCTCAGGGTGGGTGGAACACGGCACTCGCATAGCTGAGGGCCCGCAGAAGCCATTTTTATGAGTTGTTCTGCTCAAGCTGCGTGTGTCCCACAAAGACTGAGGGAAGAGGTCTAGGGGCAAATCGCCCCGGCGCACTGGCTGAGGCTCAACAGAAGCCGAAAGGAATGGAGGAAAGGCAGAGGAGGCTGAGCGCTGTGCCTGAGCGCCCCGACAGGACGCTCTGGGAACTCCGACGGCGTGACACCACCCTTCTTCCAGCTCTCAGCAATTGGAAGAAGGCCAGGCGCCAGGGGAGTGCTGACAAGGGCTGACTCATTCCAACAGAATGTTTGCCGGTTTTCCCAGATTTTCCTTTTACCCAGTTTCTCTGTACTTCAAATTTTTTACAGTTTTAAAATGTAGATTCCATCCTGCTTTCTTTTCTATGAAAGCTTGCAAATTAAACATCCCTGGAAGCAGCCCGACCCCGGTGCAGAGGGCAGGGGAGTGTAAGCACGGTCCCTTCCCACCCCACCACTCCGACACCAGTGTTCCTTGAATAGACCTAACGGGCAGTCAGTAGCTGGAGAGGGTAAGTCCACTGGCCCGTATGGAGGTTGAACTTCTGACCCTTACTTCATTACAGAAAGATATTCTACCCAAGCCAAGTTTTCCAGCTACCTGCAGGCCAACAAAATTCAGCATGTTTCATTTTATTCTCCCGTGACCCATTATTTAGATTCCTAAAATATGAATTTATTGAAACCTCTATGAATTTTGTACTTTCAAATGAATATTTCCTGTTCTTAAGAGAATCTATGAGCATACACACATAAAGACTGAATAATTTACTCCCCAAATAAATAAAATATAAAGCATAGCATTGAGTCAAGATTTTACTTAGGAAGGGCATACTGACAGAATTTTTTGCTGTAATTGGGTGAAATATAAAAGGAAAAAATTTTATTGCCTTCTTTAGACTCAAAGTAGTATGCTTTCTTAACATTAACATTTATTTTCAGTGATTTTTGAAAATATTGTGTAGCCAATTCTATTTTAGCTATTGTGTATTATGAAAGCAGATCTAGAAATCTGCAAACTAGTTTTAATCAGAGCTTGAATAGCATAGTCTGACAGGTTAATTTTAGTACATCCACATGGATGTGTGTCTGCATGCACACACAGATGCGCACACACACACACACACACACACAGATGCCCTCTGTGTACATCCCACAGACAAACAATGCAAAAATGATTTTTGGCTAATTTGCTGCTCTTGAGCTTACTTGAGAATAGATGCTTTACAGATCCATTCTCTAATCAAATTAATCACATTCCTCCAAGCTACTTCTGTCTATAAAATGCTATCTAATATTGATAAATAAAAATAACTCCTGGAAATAGTGCAAGTAAATCAAAGAGAAAAGTTTGTTCTTTTTACTAAGTGGACTCCATTATCAATTACTTTGCCACTACCATATACATTTTATACTGAGATATAGATATTCTGTTCTATTTAGTTTTAATTTGACCCAACCCTCCATGAACCTTATAGCAAAATTCTCTCAAGAAACTTGCATTTTTGTGCCAGTAGGAGGTTAAGAGGCTATGGAAATGTGGGTCACATCTTGAAAGAAACTGAATGGAGCTTTTTGCTGATGACATATATAATTACTTACCTAAAATTTCCTTAGGGAATATTAGGGTATTCATCTTTCTATAAGTACAAGTGCATTATGGTTGAAGGTCAAAAGTTTATCTTACAAATTTCACAATGTTAAAAAATGTTTGCTTTTAGAAAGCATATTTCACATGTCATGAATACTTTTGAATCATCAGAAACCACCAGGCTCGGATGTTTAAACATCTATCTTCCCCTAGAAAAGGAAATATGTGTTTATCATAAACAGAATAAATATGACAGTCATTTCTTATAAAGTCTTTAGCTGATTAACAGAAAAAAGAGCAAAGTTTCACATATTCCATTAGCATTTGAGACAACTATGAATGGAATCATCAAGAATTTCTAAAGTGGTAATGGACTTTGGCCTGGGTTAGCCTCTTCCTAAATAAAAGCCATGTTACCCTATTGTCACAGTAATGAAACTGATAAGTGAGATAAGTGCTAAGTTGTCCAATGATGAGAAAAATAGCCAGTTCATTGGGATCAATTTGTTTTAAATGTTTCTTTATGTAAACGAACCATCCTGAATCACTAAATTACTGTTATTAATTCCCATTGTCATTTTATCAAAATTCCTTAATTAATTGAAATTTAATGGACTCAAGGAGCTCATTAACTCACTCTATAGTTATTTATTGTGTACCAGCTACTGACAAGTATTAAACTCACCTCAGGGCATGCAAATATGTGAAAGGACATGAGATGAAGGCAAAAGATGTGCGATAAGCTCTAAAGAGACTGAACCGTTTCAGGTTCCCTGGATTTACAAAATTTAACCACCCAATGATCTCTCAGGATAAAAGTTCCTCACTGAGAGGAATTTGTTCAGAACAGGAAATGGGAAAGGAAGGGAGAAAGTTCAGTTAAAAATGGAGTAATAGAGGTAAGACATTGCAGTGAATGTGTCCTGTATTTTTCAACACACCCATAGAAGGAGAATATATGAAGATATAAGACCTATTCTGAATTCCACCAAATTCTAAAATTTCAAGAAAACCAATCTCATATAAAAATAGAGCAACAGAAAAGAAACAAACCTAAACAGAAAAGAACCCCAGTTAAATCCCCAAACCAATGGGGTTGGGGCCCAGAGATTTAGCTCAGTGGTTCTGGCACCCGCCTAGCAAGTGCGGGTTGCCTGTTTCAATCCCAGGTAACTAGGTACAACAATACCAGGTGTAGTAACACACCCACCAGCAATCAGTACCACACACCACAGTGCTGGGTATGGTGGCTCACACCTGTAATCCTACTACTTGGGAGGCAAAGGCGGGAGGATTGCTGAGTTTGAGGTTTGCCTGGGCTACATAATGAGCTCAGGGTCAGCCTGAAATACAAAGCAAGACCTTGTCTCAAAAGAAAAGAAACCTAGACAACAAAGAACAGAGTGACCACTGAATAACGAGACAGGTGAAGACTTTTATTTGTAATTATTTCAAGGTGAGCAGTCATTAAGAAATTGCACAAATGTAAATGAGCACAACAAAGACTGTCTTAAGAGAAAGAAATGATAAAGAAGAAACTTTTAAAAAGAGGAAAAACAAGAAATTAAAATAGATTTGAGAGAAGCTGAAGGATTTAGAAGATAGTGAAGATCTAATACATTTATACTAGAAATCATAAGAAAAATCTAAAGCATGAAAATAAAGGAAATACTGAAGAAAAGTCAAGAGAACGTTTCTCATAGTATGCTTGTGAAAAATGATCCAAAAGTGATTGGCACCAAAACATATTCTAAGAAAATTTCTGGATTCTGAAAAAAAAAAAAAGAAAGAAAGAAGATAATACTTTGGTCATCTGGGTAAAAGATGAAACATTCCCTTATAAAGAGGGAGAGAGCCAACAAATTGTCACCAGCCTTGTCCAGAACAATTTTTTAGGGTAGGTTATCAGTTTGAGACAGGGTCTCACTATGTACTTCAGGCTGGCCTTGATCTCAAGGCAATGCTCTTGGCTCACCTTCCCACATGCTGGGACTACAAGCATGTGCACCATGCCTAACTAAAAAACTTTATGCTGGAGGAACATGAAGTAAGATAATTAAGACACTCCAGGGGAAAAATGTGAGAGCCCAGGATTCTATGTGTAACCAAATTTATCTTTAAGAATAAAAATTCTAAATAGTAAATTTCTAGGAACTCAGTGAATATTTTTCCTGTATCCTCTTTCTGAGGAATCTACTAGAGAATGTTTCAAATAATCAAAATTACCGAATAGCCACAAACATTAGGATTGATGATGAAGTGTGTGTGTGTGTGTATGTGTGTGTGTGTAGCATTTAGATAACATGAGGATTAGGAATAAAAGCATAGCTTGAATTGCTCCTTTATTACATCAGCAGGATAGATACAATGTGAGTTTTAGAAGATTTTGGTATAAGTAAAAAGCATATGAAAATATATTTGAAATTGTTAGAAATCAAATCATAATATATTAGTGGTATGTTATTGTGAAAATTATTGTATGTGTAATGTGAGATAAAATATGAGCTATTATAGAACATTTGATCCTATTATCCTTTGTGTTCTGGAGAACCAAGTTTGAAGCCAGGGGATATAGATATAAAACAAAATATTAAGTAAATATCATGTAGTTATAAAATATCTACACTTTGGACTAAGAAGTGGAAAGTTCTAGAATCAGTGACTAACTCAGGACCATGAACGTACCTAGCGTTCTTAATATTCTTAAATATTACAGAATATTTAAGAGCTAGTACTTAATTGGTCTGGGGAAAGAAATGCATAAAATGAGCCTAAACCCCATTCCATAGCAGGCAGCAAGAAACTCTGGCACAGGACCAGAAGTCTATGTGATCAAGAGCTGAGAAATCTATCTGTGGGGGCCTCACACACTGGCTGGATATGGTATAACTGGCTGGTGAGAGAAAAAGATCAGTACAATAAATTTAAATACACTTAACATCTAATAGGAATAAGACCATGCATTTATGTTTTTTATAAATAAATTTTTGTGGCACTAGATATTACCCAGAACATTTATACTGAGGTATATCCCTAAGACCTTTTTTATTTTTTTATTTTAAGACAGGGCCTAAGTCACTAAGTTTTCTTGAATTTGTGATCCTTCTGCCTCAGCCTCCCAGAGTGCTGGGATAGCAGGAATGTGCCATCACAGCTGGCTATAAATACTCTTTCAAAAGCATGAACACTTTATCCTGCCATTCCTATTCAAAGCATACGATTGGAGCACCAAATAATAAAATTTTTCTAAGTGATGGGTGAAGGAATTTTGAATTGAAATTTTATTGTAGCCCTACTAAATTATTAGTTACTGAATACTAATGATTCCTGAACATTGCAGAAAAAGAAACAGACATAAGCCCCTGGTGGAAGTCAAAAACACCATTTGCAAAGTAATATTCCAAAGAAAAGGGGAAGGAAGCAAAGAAGGTAGGGAAGGGTGGACAAAAAATGTGATGGAGTCTATAGACCATCTATCAATTCATGGGACACGGAGCATCAAGGAATACTATACCTGCCAAGGTGATGAGATAGACAGAAAAATCCAGATGTGTAAATTCCATGGATCACAAGTTCTGGTTCCTTCCCCAAGTACATTCCAAGGGGGAAACAAAGGAGAGTGGAGAGTAATGGTTTAGAAAACATATTTTCAAAACAGACAAAATGAACTGCAGTTTTTAGAAATGAGCTTTGGATGACCAATCTATAAAGAGAAACAAGAAAATTAATTCCAAAAAAAGTGATTTTTTAGAAGGAAGGCATATAGGTAGAGCAGTGAAATAGAGAGCTTTGTCAGGGGCCCCTGACAAAGTTCTTCCTCTCGACCTAGGTGATATTTAAAAGCTAGTTAATTTATAACTTACTAGGTTCTGCATTTGCAAACCTTCCTGAATCCATGTGATACTACAACAAAATGTGTTTCACTGAATGGTTTTGGCTAGACCAACACAAAGGAAGGCTGGCAGCAAAGGGCTGCTTGGGATTAAGCAAATTCTGGCCAAAGCGGTTCCCAGTTCAAGATGGGACATCAGGACAAAAGCCTAAATTGAGTGAGAGTGGAAAAAAGAATGTCCCACTGCCTCATCCACATCTGGAGAGACTCCTTCACTGCTGGCTAGTTTCCCTTCAAAGCTGCCACCTCTAATTGCCGAGGGGCTTGCCTCTCTCATCCTCTCCTAGTCTTGATCCCTCAGACCCTGTCTTCGCCTTTCACATGACCAGCTCCTTGCCTGTGTACACCCGGGCTCTGAGCCGGAAAGATGGTCTCTTCCCTTCTGAAATCAACCCTTCCAACCATCCTGGCGGTCCCTCCCTCCCACCACTCAGGAAATGGTGCTTTTTCTAGCCAATGTCATCATTCCATCCTTCCCTGTCCTTCCCTCCAGCACACTATCACGTAGTTTCTTCCCTGTCTTCTATCACATTGCCCCTCCCAGCTCCTGACCCATGGCTCTACTCCCTTTTCTGGGAAACTCCTGGAAAATATGAGAATTAAGTCGTGTCAGGTACTGGTATACATTCCCAATGTGGAGCCTGATTGTGATCGTGATGCGTATGTAAAATGTACCAGTAAATGCCAAAGAGAAGATCCGGAAATTGTCCAAGTAAAGAATTCAATTTAAAAAAAAAACTGTCCTTTCTCACTCTTGAAATCCTCCCCTGTAAGTCACTCTTGACCCCACTCTGATAATGACATTGGATCTGTGGCTCCCCAACAGTGGAACTCATCAAGATCAGACTGGCAGCCACATTTCTAACTCCAGTGAGCATCCAGTGATCAGACACATTTATCACCACCTCCTCACCAACGTGCTTTGCTTTGTGCTCTTGGCTTTCAGGGAGCCACATTCCTACCACTTTCCATCTCCTTCAGCAGCAGCTACTTCTCAGTCACCATGGCTGGCTTCTCATCTTCTCAGAGACGGAGTAGTCTCATCTATTCTTGTGGCTTATGAGATAATGCAGAATTGCCTTGTCAAATCAGATTATAAAAGAATCAGAGATCTAATTCTGTGCCAAATAAAACTAGTAATTTTGGAGGTAGGTAATTAAGATACACAGGCAAGGGCCGGAGGGTTAGCTCAGTGGTTCCGGTGCCTGCCTCACAAGTGCAAGGTCCTGTGTTCGATCCCCGGTAAACACATATAATGCTGGGCGTGGAGACATGCCCACCAACAATCAACACCGCATACCACAATGCCGGGCGTGGTGGCTCACGACTGTAATCCCACCACTAGGGAGGCAGAGACAGGAGGATTGCTGAGTTCACGGTGGCTTGCCTGGGCACTGTAGTGAGCTCAGGGCCAGCCTGAACTACAAAGTGAGACCCTGTCTCAAAAAAAAAAAAAAAATAAGATACACAGGCAAAATGTGGAGAATTTCAGGTCACTAATGCAGATCTTCATACTCTCTTTTGGTGTATCAGGGTGTACTCTATATTACATGTATATTTGAGCACCAAGAAATTCATGGAATAAAAAAGATAAACTTGAGGCATTCATTGGTAAATGGCTATAATTTGAGAACATAATGTTAAGTGAAATAAGTTGAACACACAAGCTCAAATATTACATGGTTTTTCTCCCCTACACGTCTTCCCTTTGCCTCAGTCCCAGTAGTGTCTTAGCTGCACCTCAGACTAACTAAGCACATTATGGCCTTGGGTCCTCTATTCTTATGGTCCTTGCCTTCTAATTTCCTGCAAAAGTTGCTCAAATAGACCAGCTTTGAAAAGCATTTCCCACTCACCTCTTTAAAATTGTAATTCCTGTCTACTTCGAAATCTATCTCTTCGGTCTTTATGAATCCCCTCACTTATCACCATTCAAAAACACTACATTTTTATCTTCCATCTAGATTATAGTCTGTGGATGAGAACAGAGGTGTTTATTTTATCCACTAGTCTGTCTCCTATTTGACCCCTGCTAGTGTCTAGAACATGTAAATGCTCTCAATAAGTGCCACATAAATTAATAATTAATAGCTGAGCAAATCCCTTCGACCTGAGTTTAGGGAATAGTAAGATTAAATAATGTAAGAAGAATAGTAACTAAAACTTCAGTGAAGACAACCTTGGTACCATGGAGTTTGGGTTTGACTCAGACGCAGTTTGAGAAACACTAAAGAAAAACTAAGCCACGATGAGAAGTCAGAAGAACCTGCAGAGACATGAGCTCTGGTGGGTGAGTGGGAGATTCTGGCCTTAAGTGGAGCTCCAAGCTAGACTGAGGGATCTGGAGCTCAAAAAGGAATGAAAACTGACCCAAAATAGACAACCCTAACAGCATTCCCCCGCGGGATAGAGAAGGAACCCCCGAAGACTGGAGGGTTTAGAATGGTGGCACAGGAAGGCACCTCAGCTCCCCTCACCTACCCACTTCTGAGCACCTCCCGAAAGGGCTCCCAGAACAACCTGAGGTACACTTCCAGGAATCTCTGGGGCTTGGAGGGGTTACTCCATCTCAGGGATCCCACACTACGGCCACAAGGTCACAGAATATAAATAGGGAAACGAATCATGAAGCTGGACTTTCAAGCTTCATCATACAGTGTCCCTCCATCCAGGGTAGGGAAAAGGGTCCCCTGGGCTCACAGACCTCCCTCGTGTTGGAGGGAGGGCCGAGGTGCCACCTTGGGCCCATGCACCAGGTGTTGAGGGTCGGAGAAATTACCTCAGTGATGTGGTGCTACAATTGAAATGGTTCTGTTGACATGAGTTTGAAGTAAAGTGAACTGTGCTTGTACAGTAAGAATAATGATGAAAGCATGACAGTGCTAGCATCGCCACTCTCCTTCAAGCTGGATATGCTCACTGCCATCATGTGTGTCGCCAACAGCTTCAGTCTAAATGATTATGAAACTTCATGGTATCTTAAATATGGTCATAAAAATATATTCCTCTAGGGCTGGAGATTTAGCTCAGTGGCTCTGCCTCCTGCCTGGCAAGCGCAAGGTCCCTGGTTCGATCCCCAGTAACCACATGCAACAATACCGGGCGCGGTGACTGACGCCCACCGGCAATCAGCACCACACACCACATGCCAGGCATGGTGGCTCATGCCTGTAATCCCAGCACTCGGGAGGTAGAGGCAGGAAGATTGCTGAGTTCCAGGTTTGCCTGGTCTACATAGTGACCTCAGGGCCAGCCTGAATTATAAAGTGAGACCCTGTCTCAAAATAATAATAATAATAATATATAAATTCCTTTAGAAGACTGATGATGGTTTATTTTGTTTCCACCATGGAATATACACACATTCTTTAAAATGCATGTGAACCAGACTTGCTTAAATAGAACTGGTTGACACAGTATCATTAAGTTCTAAATTTTAGAAGATCAGTTTTCTGATGACAAAATTGCAAAGAATAAACACCTCATGTGCTCATTTTATATTTGAGTTTAGAAGATTTTCTCTGTATTTAGCACATCCTGCCCTCCTCATTCCTCTTCTGCCACACACTTTTTACTCACTGGTTAAGCAAGACCCCGTGTTCCATCATGGCAAACCCTTTGATTGCATCAGCACACGATCCCTCTGACAAGCTCTCCTTGCCTTTCCTCCTCCCAGTATAACCGGTACCAGCAGTACGGCGCTGAGGAGTGTGTGCTGCAGATGGGAGGCACACTGTGCCCTCGCCCTGGCTGTGGAGCAGGGCTACTGCCTGAGCAGGGCCAGAGGAAAGTCACCTGCGAAGTGGTCAGCGGCCTGGGCTGTGGGGTGAGTACCAAAGCACTTGACCATGGCGCTGTACTGGATTGCTTTGCAAATGGGCTCGGGGTACTTTTTTTGCTGCATTTTCCTTTTGAATTTAGATGTCTTTGAATGAATATATAGGAAAATAGATTTTAAATTCTTATATAGAACCTCACACATGAAACTGATGAATATTTTAATTAATCTATTTGTTTTCAGAAAGTTGGAGCAAGATTGTCTGGTTTCATTGCTTATCCAAATATTTATTTTGAGGTTGTGAGCCTCTACATCAAGTGTTTGCACTTTTCTTGAAGTGCTCAGGTGGTATAAAGATGTATTCTTCCCACAGAGTAACCTTGCAGTCCATAGGAGGAGAGAAGAAAAATAAATTCCCCATCAGGGAAGCTTTAGTAACCCTGTCTGTCTTAGTGTTTCAGGAAATAAGATGGATATTAATCTGGAAAATGTGAAATGTTATAGTGCCATCAAAATACTTTTAAAAAGAGTTGAACAAAGCTAATGGTGCCTATTAGGGAAGAAGAATAAAAAATATGGAAAGTGTTTGTTCCAAGAGGTCAAAGAATATGACTTCAATGCTATGCGAATGAATTTCTATCCACAAGATGCTGGTCAAGGGGGCCGGAAGCACAATTCCAACACACAAAGGCTTACTAAACTGTAGGTTGAAATGACAAACTGGCAATAATCCTGATATTGAATTTCATGCAGGGTGGAAAAGGAAAGCAGCATATATGCTTATAGAATGGTATTAAATTTTAAACAAAATCATATTTTTGAAATTACAGCTTCATAGGGAGCATTTGGAAGAAGGACATGGGTAGCAGGGTATATTACCTTGCTCTAATGTTTGGCCAAATACTGTTACCTACGTACATGTTGGCATCTTTGATCAATAGTAACGTTCCCTGTCTGCAACACAACATGGCTCATAAAATCCTGATTGTATAATAGAGTAGAACAAATGGAAGTTGAAAAATAATGAGATGCCTGGTGCTTGAATGAGAAGAAATACTTCTATATTAGCAATCCTAATTGTGTTAGAATGCAAACTCAAGTATCATTTGCCATCCTTGGGAGTATGAAAAGGAAACCACACTCTCCAGCTTCAGTCATCATCAGTTCTAATTGCTAGTGGCCTAAGCTGGGTGCCAAATTCTACATCGAAATGCTGGCAAATGTTTTCTTTTAAAATGAGTTACAATAGTTTTAGACTAATGGCTAAGTTGTGTGTTTCTGCCTGTTAATTATCTTCTGCTGCTCCATTTTGTAAAGCTGAATTTTAAGATTCTTAACTATCTAAGGTGGCCCTTTTCTTTGGCCCATCTTTTGCATTCGATCGTTCACCTTGCTTTGAGAACTTTGGAGGTTTTATGTAGTTTGATGTCTTGAAGACCTTTGTTTTTCTTTTTTTTAACACAATGCAATATTATAGTAGCATATATATTTAAGCTCCAAATCATGGAAAATTGTATTAGTAATTAGTGTAATTGTTTCAATTACATTTAGAATAAGAGAGTTTAGGAAAAACTTTTTACCTAATGGTAGGTGGCTATGTTCAGGATGTTCCTTTATTCTTCAGAAATTCTAGGTAGTAAGTCTTTATTTTAATTTTGATTTGTTCTGTTTTGTTGTTTGGGGAGGTATATTTGTTAGTTTGTGTATTAATTATTTACTGCCACAAAACAAATAATCCCAAATTTTATCAGTTTAATACGCACTTGTTATTTATAGAGCTTCTGGGTGTGAGGAATTATCCAGGAGGGCCTCAGCCCGGTGGTCCTGAGTGAAGGTCTCCCAGCAGGTCAGGTGTAGCTGACTGAAGGCTTGACTGCCCCTGGAAGTCCCACTTCCACCATGACTCAGTCCCCTACTATTGGCAGAAATACCTGAGTTCTTCCTTAGCTGCTCTCAAGAGACCACAGCTGACTGACTCCCTTGTGGCCTTCTGTTCTGTTCTTTATCCCCATGGCCTCAGCTAATTCGCCTTGGAACAAGTTATCCAAAGGAGAGAGTGAAGAGGGAGCTACAGTGTCTTTTAAGATTTGATCCTCAAATTGTTCTTGGTCACTTCCACTTCATTCTGCTTCAGAGAAACCAGATAATAGATCCAGCCTCCTCTCCAAAGGAAGACAGGCTCCATCTTAATGAGTGTCACAGGACTCAGGGACATATTTTAAACCTCCACAGTTTATATAGAAGTTAAAAAGTTTATAGAAGTTAAAAACCAAGGAGAAATGATTAACTAATGAATGTACTTGTTGTTTTGATTAGCTTTTCCTTCTTCCTTTACTCTCCTGGTCTCCCACTCTTTTTCAACCTCAAGTCCCAAAACTTTGACATCTCAATAGGCCCAACTGACCTCATCCCTGCCTTTTTTGTTGTTGTTGTTCAAATCTCCAACTTTCATAAAAGATGTTAAATTAATTTAAATCCAGCGGTATCTCAGTTCACAAACGTAATTCTTTCCATAGTTATGATGACAAACTGAATTGCATGAAAACTGAATTAAATTCAATGGCTAAGTTCAGTGTTGACCTTATGGGTAAATTTGATTAGATTCTCATCCAATTCAGTGTGATCAGAAACTTGGAAAGGGGCTGGGGATTTAGCTCAGTGGTACCACACCTACCTATCTTGCAAGCACAAGGGCCCAAGTTCAATCCCTAGTTCCAAAAACAATAGCAACAAAAAAGACACGCAAAAAGAGTTAAATTCATGAACTGAGGTAACCGTATAGTAAGAGTTACACTTATTATTCCATACAAAGTGTAACTCTTATTATACAGTTACTCCAGATATATATATATATATATATCATGTCACAGTAAAGTTCTCATGACTAATGGTTGAAAACTAGATTGCTTGATATTTATAGAATTTGAAAGGGAAGCCTCAGAGTACACTGTGATATGCCCAGAACTATGTTTTATAAACAGAAATACCCCTGCACTGCTCTCTGGACTTGGAATAGCTCTATCTTACTTCATCATTTGCTTGCCACTGGGTACATTAATGGCATTTTGTATATGCATGACTACTGCTGTATACATTTCTACCTCAAGAAACAGATGCCAGTGTTTTGATTGACTCAAGTTTCTTTAAAATAGATGTTAAAATCTGGGAAACTCTTGTTCAAAAGTATAATATTTCAAATGCCAACTGAAATTGATGCTCCATTGAACCACTAGGCTAATCTGTTGCTGATGAACAATGGAGACTTGCTAATACACAAAAATAAAGGTTTTTCTAAAAGTGGTTATGTCAGTCCATCTAAACAAGGCCTGGCAGATGTGCAATGGTTACAGCAAGCTTATTGTCTTTATTAAGAAAGATTTGTCAGAAAGTGTCACCTCCCAGGATTCAAAGTGAAGTGTTACACTGGTTTCATGGCTTTCTATTCGTGTTCTGAGTGTGCATGCCTATGAGTTAATTCATGTATTTGGGGTTCAGTATTCATTGAAGGAAAGAACGGCTAGTGAGTGAATGAAGCTGAGCAGTGTGGTGGTCTTTAGCAGTGGAGCAGTACTGTGAATAAGCTATAACTTTTATTTTCCAACAGCAATCATCACTCACCCCAGTATCCTTTTCCTTACCTCAACAAAAATTGCTTTAAAATATATAAACATTTTAAATTTTAATGGCTCAGAGTATATAATTCAGAACACCAATGTAACACTTATGTCCAGTGACCCATAAAATGTCAATTATGAACCTGAAAGTATTGCAGAAATTACAGAATGTATGTATACTATCAAAGTCTACTTACACACCCAAATAAGGAGCTTTGCACATTCTGACACATAAAATATCTTACTCTTAGGGGCCAGGGATTTAGCTCAAGTGGTACCGCACCTACTCTGGAAGCACAAGGACCCGAGTTTGATCCCTGGTTCTGCAAATCAATCAGTCAATAAATAAACAAACAAAGAGAAAAATATCTTACTCTCGAGGTTGTCAAGATTTTAGTTTTGACTCAGGACAGAATATTTTTACACTGATGGCACTCAACAAATATATTTGGTGATCATATAGTCTGACCTTACTGTCTACTAATCCTTGATCATATTTTTTACCATCGTCCATAAAAACATTAATTGATTTCCTGAGGATTTCATATTATGCATTATTTTTTCTTCTGGCTCTATTGTTATTCATCAGAACTATCTTGCTAACTTTTATGACTCCTGTGTGAAATGTCGACATGTTTAGTACTAGAAAACAGCAACAAAATATGGAATACATTATACTCACTGACCTAGGAATGCAGAAAGCTGTGGCAATCTAACTTTCTTTATAAATAAAACATCTTTATCTTATTTGATGTTATCTTCAAGTATTATTTGTCTGGGAGATAATTTTTTAGAATAATGCTTGAAGTTAGAGAAAAAGTTATCTATCTTAAACTAAGAAATCCAAGGACAAGACCTAACAATTGAAAAAATCAAATGAAAACAAGAGAGTTTTAAAAAATCATATTAAGTTAAGGAAATGAGATAAAATTTCCTTAGCCTTCTAACAGCTACTCTTTCCTTTAACAAACTGCTTGCTGTGTTGCTCAGAGACAGATTTATCAGGAAAATAATATCACTGGGCTCCTTACCTACAGCAGCCCCTTCTGAGTCCTCTTAACCAACTATGTTTGTGTTACTTCTTTAGAAACCATCTCAAAAATCATGTGAGTTAAGGGCTGGAGATTTAGCTCAGTGGTTCCGTCGCCTGCCTCGCAAGCACAAGGTCCTGAGTTTGATCCCGGTAACAACATAACCACAGTGCTGGGTGTAGTGGTTCACGCCTGTAATCCCAGCACTCAGGAGGCAGAGGCAGGAGGATTGCTGGGTTCAAGGCTTGGGCTTGGGCTACATAGTGAGCTCAGGGCCAGCCTGAACTACAAAGCAAGACTCAGTCTCAAAACAAAAAAAATCATGTGAGTTAAAGTTGTAAAGGCTTCATTAAACCTAGGTTTAGTTGTAATTACAGAATATGCACAGCATTATGGGAACATTGGTGCATGCTTTTATTCAACGTGGTGGTTTTGAACTACTTACACCAGTAGCATTAATACAGTGCTTAGCTGAAGTTTTTAGTAAAATGAAAGCCTCAGCTTCATTTTCAGCCTTATATATGGAAGGAGTCAATGTGACAAATGGTAATACTTTGCCTTCTTCTCAAAGATATAACTAATTATAGTATTGACTTAAAAACTTAAATGAACACATTGGGCATGGAAACCTTTTTCCAGGAATATGTGGAGCCCAGAAATAGAAACCAAACAGATGTTAATATTTAACAGCAAAAGGAAAAAAGAAAATGTTTGTCATTCCAGTTGCTTAAGGAGATTTGATTTTTATAAAAATACATAAATTAAGTTATGCTGAAATATTGTACTAATTTCATTTTTTAAAGATTAGGATTACCATGTAGAATCCCAGTGAAGGTGGCCTGTGGCAGATGCCTTCAGGAAGGCTCTGAGCGGGACAGGACCCTCCAGGGTGTGGTCCAGGGGTCTGAGGCTCCAGACAGCTCCCATGCGCTGCTCTCCACAGTCCCTTGGACCTGCCCCATGTGCACAAGAAAATCACATCTTCATACCACTTTGCAAGTATGCGGTTCTCTATCAAAAAGCATTTCTAATAGGAACTTAATGTTAGGAAATGTCAAAAATATGCATTCTGTGTTTGTTTGACAAGTGTCCAAAAATCTAATTTAAACTTCAAGATTGGCTCATTTGCAGATTGGAAATAAGTCTTGCTAGACTTTCTGCCTGTGAGACAGCTTGAAGTACAAAGATAGAAAGCTTAGGGAGAACATTTATTTTAATTAAAGAAACTGTTCTCTAAAATACAAATAAGTTCTGCATGCCATTCCTCTGGAAAGTATCTATCAATTGGCAAATGTTCCTAGGAAGAGAATGTTCTCTGACTTGAAGTATATACTTTCTAGCATAAATCGCTGGCCATTCTACTTGTTGCTAGCCACTTTTTGTTGACATAAAGGGAAGCATGAAATAATTTTATTTTTTCTAAATAATAAGACCCACTTGACATGGTAGCATACACCTGTAACACCAACACTTAGGAGGCTTAGGCAGGAGCGCCAACACAAGTTTGAGGCCACCCCGGGCTACATAGGGAGATACTGCCTCAAAAACACAAACAAAAATAATAATCACAAGACCCATTTCTAAGTAATGTGTTAGGAAATCACTTTTGTAGCAATTCAACTGGAGACCTCTTCTCTAGTTGCACTGCCACTAAGGAGTCACAAATCAGAAAATGTACTTATACTTGTGACACAATACTTTTATGAGTCTTTAAAACCCTTATCTCGCCTCTAGCTGTGCTGTCCAGAGTGGGAGTCTCCAGCTGCCTGTGGCTATTTATATTAAACCAAAGTAAAAATCCACTTTCTCCATCTAAGTAGTCACAGCCTAAGTGTTCAGTGGCCGTGTATGGCAAGTGGCTACTGTACTGCACAGTGCCGACACAGCCAACTCTTCACTGTCGAAAGCTCTATAGAACAGAAGCGGTATGGAGGACAGCAGGGACACCCACCACAGAGAGGCACACTCAGAACATCCCGTCCACTTCAGCCTCTTCCGTGGCAAGTAGGAAGAGAATGATAAAGGAGGAAGAAAGAAATTAATATGTGTTATGTACTTGTACAACATTATGTACAACACATATATTAATAAAATAAACAGCAAAAAATATTTTGAGACTACATTTTTAGAGCAAAATCTTTTCTAAAACTGCTATTGAAATATTTTATGGGTTTAAGATCAATGAAAGAAGACAGGATGTAGTTTTAAAAGTGTGCATGGTCAGTGACTCATTTTCAAAGGAACCCTATTAAATTCTTATGAGAGATTTCTGAATTTCATAAAATAGCTCATTACGGTCAATAAGCATTCTCTCATTGTAGGTGTCAATCTCACAAAACACTAACTGCTTAGGACATTATGATAATAACAAAGAAATCCTACCATTTAGATTTTTGCTTTAGTTTTTTACACTTGAGACTAGCATAGCTAAAACCTACCTAAATTATGCTCCCAGGTGGCAGGTCTGAATTCCCAGCCTTCTGAGTCTGAGCCTTTCTCCCCTTTCCACCCCAAATGTGCTCCCTGGAGACTGCAGCTCCATCTCATTATAGTAATTAACTTTTCTCAAACCTCAAACTCAGCAATCCTCCTGCCTTTGCTTTCCAAGGGCTGGGATTACAGGTATGAGCCACCACGCCTGGCACTGTGGTTTGGGGTACTGATTGCTGGTGGGCGTGAGTCACCACACCCAGTATTGTTGTATGTGGTTACCGAGGATCGAACCAGGGACCTTGCACTTGCTGGGCAGATGCCGGAACCACTGAGCTAAATCTCCAGCCAAGTAATTATCTTTGTTATCCTGCACTAGTTCCCATGTTTTCTGTCATCTGGTAGTAGAAGCCCTACAGAGATATGTGATGTTATCTCTCTGATGTTCCACTGTCTCACCTTCTCTTTAGGATCTCTCCTGACACAGGTCTCTGAGGGTGCTAGACTCCCCATACACTGCCTACACCATGGCCGCCATTGTTCCTTTCTGTGGGTTGGTTTTCTGGTTTTCCCTTCACACACTTTCACATAGTGGCCTCACAGCTGGGTGTGGTGGCTCATGCCTATAATCCCAGTACTCAGGAGGCAGAGGCAGGAGGATTGCTGGGTTCAAGGTTTGCCTGGGCTACATAGTAAGCTCGGGGCCAAACTGAACTACAAAGTGAGACCCTGTCTCAGAAAAAAAAAAAAAAACTTAGTGGCCTCACAGGTCTGATACCGTTCATCCTGAACACATTCATTATGCATATTCTTCTTAGCTCATCCACCTTGATTTCCATAGTTTTGTACATACACAGCACTATGGTGTATGATTTTCAAGGCAGTTTTATTTGTTCTTCCAGTTCCACATATATATGTAAAATTTTGCCACCTCAACTTTTTAGTTATTTATTTGAGTGGCATTAAGTACATTTACAATGTTGTAGAACTGCCACCATTACATTTTTCCAAATTTTTCATCACACTAAACAGAAACTTTGTGCTCATTGAGCAACAACTAGGTCCTCATTCCTCCCAGTCTCTGATAATCTCTGATGTATCTTATGTCTGAAAATTGTCCTGTTCTGTTACCATCTCTTCATGGTTCACCCATACAATGTATATCACAAATTTCCCTTCCTTTGTGTAATCAGTGTTCCACGATATACATATATATACATATTATCATATCACATTTTTCCCATTTCCTTTTTAAATTTATTCAACTAGGGTAGTCCTCCCTCTGCCTGGATCAAAAGCCAGGCAGCACCTCTTATTTTTTGTCATTCATAAATGATAGAATGTATTAGCATCCCTTTAAGTTGCAAATGTATTTTCATTTCATTAAAAATGCTTTCTCATGAATAATAAACTCCATCTAACATGAGGTTTCTCCCCTGTCCCAAAATCCCAGCACTTGGCTGAACATTTAGGTGCACTTTGGGTGGAGCCACAAGACAGGTGACAGATGGCTCTGTAGTCCGGGATTCATTGACATGATGAATCAGTGTAGCGTCAGCTTTATTCGCCTTCATGTCCAGACTGATTCCGAATACAGCAAAAGCTAGTTGTCTCTCTCATCACCAAAGAACTGCAAAGTGTCTGCTTTATTTAATGTCCAGGTATAGGTTTTTTCATTCCAAAGCTAAAAATTAGTTTAAATTAAATAATATAACCCTAAACTTTTACCTACACAGTTCAGGCTCATGATCACAAGAGTATGTCTCCAGACCAGAAGTCCTAACTTAGATGATGAAAACCTAAACCTAGCCCCGTACATAGAACAGTAATGAAATCCATCTAGCAACACCCTGTGGACAGAACCAAAGACCTTTGAAGTTTGTCAAAGTATGTATAGAGGATATTCTTTAGAGCATGTTTTTATAATAAATAAAAATTAATCGCAATCTAATTTTCATTAATCTTTTAATGGTTAAATGTTTTTGACACACACACACACACACACACATATATATATATATATATACACACAAGAGAACACAATACCCTGTTACAAATAATGCAGCCTATCTATATCCTGATGTGGAACAATTGTTAGTGTACAAATGTAAATGAAAGGTGGGAGAAAAATAATATCAGTGCTCATAAAAGTGTAAAATATATTCTGAAAAGAATGGAGGAAGCTTTCACTTTCAGTTTAAAATCTTCTCTAATGTTTACAATTTCTAAATATTTAAATTATTTTTTCATAACATAAAGAACTACTGTATGAGACATTATGAGCTACTTTTTCCTTAATTAAATTCTCACCTACAGGTACACACACATAAAACTAATGCTAAAAAATGAAAGGAATGTCCTAGTATCTACTGTGTAGTAGGACAACTACACTTAATAACAATTTGATAAATGTTTTATAAAAAACTGGAGAAAAGTTTATAGGCTTTGAACACAAAGATTGTATATGTTTAAGGAGATGGAAATGTAAATTACTTTGATTTGATCATTACTCATGTGTATCTGTCAAATTATCATAAACACATACTATTATGTCGATTAAAATTTCTTAAAAGGGATAGAAAATTGTAAATAATGACAGGTAAGTGCAATCTGGGTAGCAATTAGTTTGTATAGAACTTCACACTAGGTCAGACAGTGCTTCTCTGGCGTTAGACTAGGGAGAACAAAATATGCTTCTCACTGGAAGAAACCCAGGGCCTGCAAACCTGAAAACTGAATCCATAAAACCTCTCTAGTATTCCCAGCAGGAGGGAGGCATGCAGGTGGCCCAGCTTGGAATTCTTTCAAGCTTGTAATTTGCATAGAGCATACTCTCCTGTCATTCTTATTTAATTGAATGACATATTTAAGAAAAATGGGAATGAAGTCTGCTGGGAAATTTAATTTACATTCACAGAATAAGTTCTATGAAACATGTCACTGACAGTACTGAGCAGCCAAATGCAGATAGATGAATCTCAGCTTTTCATGTAGTTTTTAAATAGTTTATGTATTCCTAAATTACAGGAAGACATCTCCCAGTGCTATTTTCCACACAGATGAATTCTAGGAATCTATTCTTGCAGTGCATTTTGCTGGTTTTTAAATTATTATTATTATCTGGCTCTCTTTAGTGAAGGAATGTAGTCTAGTGCCCAGAACATAACACGATAATCTAATGAAAAAAAAAATGAGAAAAGCAGTATCCCTTCTTTTATCACAAAACAAGAACACTAAAGTCAGCACTGATTAACTGCTGTTATACCCATTCAGTAAAATTTAGGCAGTTGGAGGGGGCCAGATACAGTGAGCATTCAGTACTCAGTGTGCATGCCTTTCTTATGCTTAGCAGACATTCCACTGGAAAAAGTGATCTGCAAGCTCCTGGAGGGAACAGAACTTTTCTTGAGTACAGACAAGTAGTAACTGTTAGTGTTGGTCTCTCAGGATCCCAGGGATTGCAGTTAGCTAACTTCCTCTCTATTTTGCATTTCAGTGGGACCAGAGTTCTCCCACTTGCTTCCTTGGAAGCTCTCTTGCTTTCAGCAGGGAAACAGATGAAGGGTAAGAATGGAAAGTTCAGTGGTCACCCAGTCCCCTCTGACTTGCCCAGCCTCCTCTGAAACTCTAACTCCCCTAGGATCTGAGGGCCTCAAGAGGCACAATCAGAAGAAAGACCTGATCCCACCACATGGGTCTCTCTGTCTCACATTTCCATTCAAAAGTTTATGTTGTGGGTAGAGACTAAGAAATAGTTTTTTCTATATTCATTTTTTTTGGTGATTTTTTTTTTGAGACAGATTGAGAGAGAGAAGGAAAAGTCAAATAAGACTACAGGCCTGTAAGTAAGGTATAGGCCAAATGTGTAAGCCTTGACTTAGATGTCCACTCTTAAACCAGAGTTAGAGTAACTGTGAAAGTAAATTAGCTTTTAGCTTTTTAGGGGGAAGCAACACTTACCAATGCACTCTAGGAAGTCACATCAAGGGAGTTTCCTACTTCTGTCCCAGAAAAGAAAGAAATTTTCCTCCTCTTTGCTGCAGAAGCAGACACAAAGTATATTTCTTCCCCCACCCCATACTCCCCACCACTCTCTTTTAGAAAAATAGTATTGTTCTTGAAGTACAATGGTTCTCACAAAGCAATGTGAGTTACTGTTGTGCCCTCAGACTGTCTGGACTGCAAGGTCAAGTTTGTTTTTTTTTTTCCTAGTTCTTCTCAAGGTATTGGTGCACATTAAACTGATGGATTCTTATTTATTCATTTATTTTTCCCACTACTGAGTTTACTGGTATATTTTAGGTATACATTATGATCACATTCAACATTGAGAATTAGTACCTGTACATGACATATCTTGATTCTCATTTTTTCCCACTCCCTTGTCTTCCCTGCACTCCTCACCGTCTATATACATAGGCTTTGTTTCCACTTTGTTTTTACCGTGAAAACTGACAGGTTTGTAACCACAAGACTTACATTAACTACTTCTACAGCTACTTACACAGAAGGACTCACCACTGGCCAAGCATCACTATCTCGAAAGAATTCTTACACAAAGTACCAGTTATAAATTTTGAATCCCATATTTCTGTCTTACAACATGAAGTGTCATTCTTCATATAGCCTCTTTGAATATATCTGTAAAAGAACAGTTACTGAGTCCAGCCAACTTATAAGTTAGTCTTATACAGAAATAAAATGAAATATTCCTTGCAGAAACTTAAAAGAAAGTAAATTTCTTGGAGTGGATACCTTCTAGAAGTGAAACCCCCAGTTATTTATTCAGCCTTCTTTAAACCACTTGTGTAAATGATTTTACAGGTGAACAAGAAGATAGCAAAAGCTAGATTCAGAAGTGCTATTTAGTTAGAAATCTAAATCAAAGCAAGCTTCAGAAAGACTCTTTTATGTGGAGACATGGTTGGGCCTTTGTATAGACAGTATTGTATCACTGCAAACTGTAGAAGTTGCTTAATCAATATAAAAAAAACCTTGAAGTAAAAAGATAGGATTAAAGAGATAAGATCTTTGTTATACTGAATCTGTTGACCCAGGAATCTATTTCCTATAGTTTGCTAGATGAAAACTGCTTCACATTGTGAATGTTAACAAAGATTGTTAAGAGGTCTCAAAACTGGTGTTTACAGGCTCTGTCACTGTGTATATTTTTAGTTTGTTGTTCTAAAGAAACCAAAGATTGTTTTTGTAAGATCTTGAAAAAGCACTCGTGTTCCACAGTGACGGATTTAGATAAAACAGTGGTTTAGTATGCATTGAATATTCTGAGCATCATTTCAAACATCATTGATATATAATCAGACACTGATGAGGACACAGATTATTCAAGAACATTAAGAAAATAACCATCAGGAAATTTCTTTTTAAGGCTCTTCTCCTTTCCTGTACTAACAGGACTGCTTTTAGATGGAGCATGACCAGCTGGGACAGGTTTCGTTCTGGTCACTGTAAGAGTCTCTGTGTGCATAGGTCTTTCATAGGCAAGCACTGGCTTCACTTCTGATGTTTATATCCCCCCTTTTTTTATTAACAGAACATTCCTTTTTTTCTAAATATCCACCTTTGAGGGGGTGACCTTGAGACAGAAGAGCAGGACCCAAGCATCTCCAAAACATGAGTTTTATTTCCATAGCTGCCCCACACACCTAACACCGAACACAACTCATCAGATACCCCACAGTTGATCCTGGAGATGTTTGCTTGGCCTGTGGCAAGATTTGGTCATGGTTTCATCCCAGATGACTCCACCCTATAACTTCTTTGGATAACTCTGTCCCTGTGCAGACCTCCTTAGTCCAGTCTACAAGGAGCCCCTAACCTACCTGCAAAAAACCTGCACCAGGTAGCTACCAGGACACTATGCCTCCAAGAGTCTACCTTGTCCTTTGTATAAATGACTTCTCCATGATCCTAATGGGTCAGTCCATGTGCTATTCCTTCTTATGCTGCAGCATAGAATATAATAAACCTCTTTTACCTACTCACAATTTCTGTCTCAAGGAAGACAGGCTGAGCTGCAAATGTCAAGGAAGTAGCCAGCATTGGGGGGTTGGTAACAATGAGAGTGGCAGTGTTGCAGATGGGGAATAACCAACAGAGAAACATGCAACAGTGAAACATGAGCTACCGTCTCCAGTCACCACAAGAGTTCTGACGTTTGCCAGTGTCTCCGGCTTTGGCCACTGGAGAACAGGGAGGAGGGTCCTTAAAAGGAGGAGCTGTGAGCTGCTGGCCTTCAAAGCTCAGAGCTGTAAACACTAGAAAAACTATGCTTTATTTGCAATCGTTATTCAAACTGAGCAAAAGAATCTGCAGACAATTGGTAACATCAGTCCTAGATCAGGAGCAAGTTGTGAGTGGTGTAAACTAGCCACCCTGATACCAGGACACTTACTTACAGTTAGTTTGGGAAGATCCTACTCCCTCTGTATTTGAAGGCATGACCAAGTTACTCAACTTTAAAACTGCAACAGTGTTGAACTGCTTCTTAGGAGGCGTAGTATATTTCCTTTCTGTATAAGCAAACTGAATTGAGGCTTTCTCTTTCTCTAGCCAAAAATATCTTGCTTTCTCTTATTATTACCTAAAGGAGTCCATTCACCAATGACTTTGGTCAGATAATCACAAAAAAAGAGAGATCTTCTTTTCTTTCTAGTACTGGGAATTAAATCCTGGGCAGTGCACTGAGCTACATCCCTGACCCCTTTTTTATTTTTTATTTGGAAAAAAGTTTCTGACTGAGTCATTTCTTTGGCCAGACTGGGCTTGAACTTGTGATCCTCCTGCACCAGCCTCCCAGATGCTAGGATTACAGGCAGGAGCCACCATATGCAGCAAGAGAGACTTGATAAGGAATTGTTTAGTAGCAGAAAAAGTTACCTTCAGATTATATCCTATAATATTTTTATATCCACTCTTGCTGTGACCAGCAATGAAAACAAAATTCTTTTTGTTCTTCCTTGCTGAAGAATGGATTGTGGTATATTTTAGTATATTATTCAGACAGTTGTTCTGTGGCATGTGACTGAGACCCAAAATAGAACAGGAGTGCCATGATTAGGGAAGGCTGACTTGTTCTCTCCTAACACTCTTGAGCTGGGATGGTGTCCCCACGCCACAATCTAGTTACTCTCCTCTTTGTGATACTGTACAAGGTAGCTCTGAATTTCAATCCGAGCAAAAACAGAAGAGAAAAGGTCATCCATCTTCATTTTAAGGTCAGATTCACAGTGGAACCAGCACTGTGCTCAGTTCTCATTCAAGAAAAATTAGTTCCGTGACCCTGTTCCTAGCCCCCAGAGACAGTGGGAAACATCTCTGCTCTGGCTCCTATGTGCCCGGCTAGGAAGTGAAGGAGAGGGCACTGGGATGCTGGGGGCCAGGTGTCAGTCTCTGTCATACCTACTCTTTTTCTCTCTCCTTTCATCCTCACTCAAATGACATTCAGTTCTTTCCAGTCTCAGATTTTCATCTCATAATACAGAGAAAAAATATCTGTGCAGAATGTGACACCTTTTTCTTATTCCTAACAGGACTGAATATTTGCTCAGTGATCTTTCTTAAAACAATACAATGATTTTCACTTTCTATACACCCAGGCATGAAAAATTAGACCTCCAATACTGACTCTTACCCATAAAATTGCATTTGCCCCTCATATTAATAGATGTTGCTTTAATAACCTTCTGAATTTGTGCAGATAAGTAAAGCTAGAATTCAGTATTGCTATTAACTGAAGGCAGAGGCACAATTCTAGAACATTCTTTAGTTGAACTGACATTTTCATCTGCTGATCATTTTGTTCTTGTTTCACTACAGATGCTCTGCTTAACCATGTTGAACCATACATCCTACAGATTAAAGCTTCCCTAGCTTACAAATTGAATATGATATTTCACGTAGCACTCAGAGTAATACTAGCTTCTGATCTGCATTTCTAACAAAAGTCCTAGGAGTTTAGCTTTTAGTGTTTACCACAATCAGTAGAAATGTTGCTGTTTGCAATAACTAAGCTTTTCTTTTAAGAAACATTCATAGGGGAAATGATTTCATAATATCCTCCCTTACATTTAAAATAAATCAGTAACTTATATAACAGCCAGTCACGTATGCTTACTAAATGTGTTAATTACCTGACTCCTACATATGTGGCACTTAACTGTGGCACACAGACTGCACAAGAAATATATAATCTAGGGGAAGACAACACACATGAAGTTACCTGTCCCCGTGGTAGCATATGTTTGTGCCTAAAGATGTCCACAGGCACTAACAGTCAAGGTCTTCCTACTCAGTTTCCCTATCATCTTAAACATATCACACCTCATTTTACACTTGTCACGTTGCGTACAATTTTCCCTCCTTTCATCTAAGAGGTTGCTGGCAGGGTGAGCAGGGGATGGATTCTACACATCGTTTTTTCTTCACTGTTCACCAGTGTAGCAGACACACATGTTTTTGTATGAGGCATTATACCGTGAGAAAAGGTTGGAAAAGTCAGTGGTGGGGGCTTCATTACGGCCTTGTAAGATGGAGAAAATTTGCCTTCCATTAGGGATGAAAATATTTCAGGCAGAAAATTCTCTACCCCAGAGTTAAAGTCTAGACTAGAGAAAACACAAGCAGGGAGTCCCAACAGGTGAGTGGGGTGATTCGAAGACCAAAAGTCAGGAGAGAAAAGATGTAGGGTCATTTGTGCTAACCACATACCAGGGAAAATTTTCCATGGCAGCATCATGGTCAGGTGGAAAAGGCATTTTGTTTGATTGTGCAGGAGGATGGAAAGAAAGGGGGCCCACTGATACCACTGAGACCATTGAATCCATATTATCTTGTGCTAATATATCACCTTCTTAATAGCCCTTCAAATAAAAAAGTTATAATCTATCTTTTATACTCACACTTTTAGTTTGAAGCATTTTGTTTAAGACCAGAATCTTATGGATATAGAAGACTTCTATCATTTTATTTTAGAGATTATTTAGAAATAGATTAAATTCACAGCCACTTTCTGTATGTATAATAGAAAAATCTGCAATAGTAATGTAGTTTAAACTCACTGGTCTTTATTATACCAAGCAATGTACTGCCTTTTACTTTTAATATAAAATATTAGGTCTGGCGCCTGCCTAGCAAGCACAAAGTCCCTGGTTCAATCCCTGGTAACCATATGTAACAATACTGGGCATGGTGACTCATACCCACCAGTAATCAG
This sequence comes from Thryonomys swinderianus, assembly GCA_004025085.1. NCBI lineage: Eukaryota > Metazoa > Chordata > Mammalia > Rodentia > Thryonomyidae > Thryonomys > Thryonomys swinderianus. The sequence goes on along the minus strand of PVIC010000333.1, from coordinate 71,727 downwards.
TACCACATACCACAAATGCCAGGCATGGTGGCTCAAGCCTGTAATCCCAGCCCTCGGGAGGCAGAGACAGGAGGATTGCTGAGTTCGAGGCTTGCCTGGGCCACATAGTAAGCTCAGGGCCAGCCTGAACCACAATGCGAGACTCTGTCTCAAAAAAAAAAAAAAAAAAAAAAGTTAATATAGTTACAGAGGAAAGTTTCAAGCTTACAGGTCCCCCAAGTGAAAGATTTCTAGACAGCATTTGTAAAAGTCTCTTCAGTAGTAAGAGGAATGAAGACAGGCCGGTGCAGAGCAGAGCCCACAGCAGACACTGTCCCCTGTGCAGGCTCCTCAGCGCCATGTCCCGCTCTCCGTGGACACGCTGCAGGGAGAGCCAGAGCACAGTGTCTCCCCAGGCCCTCAGAACAGCAGACACAGCAGTGAAGCATCTCCCATCCCTTAGTTTCTCTTCAGCAAAGGCATTCTTTCCAAAAGTGCTTTCCTTTGAAATAAAAATAACTAAATACACAGATTCATGTTTAACAACCCGAAATAGTTTAAATGTCTCTAAACCACTCAGATTAGTGTATTGTTATCATACCCAAACTCAAGTCAACCTAGCCATGATGTGAACTTCAACATGAGCAGAGAGCTGGTTCCTATATATGTGTGAAGATGTCCATGTATACAGACACACATTATATGCAAATGCTCCAAGTACTACCAACAGACACTCATTTTCACACACCATGTACACACACCACATACAGAGATGCATGGTACACACCAATAAGCACACATATTCTCCAGGATAAACCACAAACTCACACACATACACACATGCCCATGCCACGTAAACATACCATGTACACAGACATATAACACCAACACATGCCGCACACAATACATATACCAAGAGACACACACTTCTTTCACATACTAGATCCAGAAGTAAACTCCTTATAACGTTGCCAGTAGAAAAGTGATTTGTCCACTGTGAAAACCCTAAAACTTATGAATTCTAATTTTAACACAATTAGTTCCTTAAACATTTGCACAATCTTAAGTCTCAAGGCCAAAGTGCTCTAAGGAGCACTTTGCACACACACTCAAATATATAGACATCACAGTGAAAATTTTAAATTGTAAAAACAAAACCTTTACCCTCTATGTAGTCCCTTCACTGGGTTGCATGTATTTCTCATTGTGTACAGAGACCCTTTCCACTCATCCCTAAAATAAGGATCTACTGTAAAATTTGGAGAGTAACTTCAAAGCTGTTCTCTTACACACCTGTCTTTCTGGTGCCTGGGCTTCTGCATTTCCCAATCTTTGTTAAGGGACCCCAGGGACTCTCCCAGCAGGTCTGACACTCAGTGTATAAATTCACTTGTTGATGAGACTGACATGATTCTTTCCAGGGTGCCCTCTCCCTTTCACAGGGGAGGCACGTAGTACAGATGGCACAGGCAGAAAACCAAGTAGGTGTGGCCCTCAGAGGTGCCCCTGAGTCAAAATCTCTCTCACCTACAGGAGCTGGCCAGCCCAGCGCCTTCCTCTCTGTGTCATTCTCTGGTCCCCTGGCCTCCGAAAGCTTGGCACAGCTTCCCCCGCAGTGGGTACTCCTTCTCTCCCTCTTCCTGGGCAGTAAATACCTGGTTCTTGTGTCCACCCTGTTTCTCATTTCCTGGCCGTGGCCAAATGCTGCAGCCAAAGATCCCGCTGGCTTGGTCTTGCTGTTCCTCCAGGGTCTCTCCTTTCCCTAGAGGTCCCCTCTGTTCTCTTCTGGTCTTTGCTGTGCCTTAACCCTGGCCTTCTATGAAACTTCATGCTGAAGCCAAGCATGGTGGCACACACCTATAATCCCAGCCCTCTAGGAGACTGACACAAAACAATCATAAAGTTAGATCTCTCTCTGGGCAACTTAGCAACTTAGTGTGACCTTGTTTCTTATAGTCTAAAAATAGAAGGGAGCTATAGATATAGTTCAATGTGAAGACCCCAGGTTCAGTCTCCAGTAAAACACACACACACACACAAACACACACATCCTGGCACCAAATTTCAGCTTGAGACCCTCCACTTCTCCAGTGGCACTGAGCAGTCAACCTCTCCTCAACCCACTCTGAATGGGCTTCCATTGGCAGAAAGGTGAGATGACCAGCACAAACCAACAGGCTGCTCAGACTCCCTATCTCCAGCTACCTCATCTAGGACCAAGGATGGGGCCTAGGGTCTGCCCTTTCTCTTGGTCCAGAGTCTCCCCCGGGAGCCATGCTGTCAGAGCAACTGGGAACCACTTTATAGGCACACGATCGGACCCGGGTTCAAGGGACAGACATGGATATGCAGAGCTCCCAGAGTCAAATACCCCGACACCTTATGCATGTGTATGTGTGTGTATGTGTGTCTGCCTATACAAATACATCCCACCCAAGGTAAACAACTAGAACATCCATTCTTTTAAAACCTATTTTTCAAAAAATTTTATTGAGTTTATTGGTACATTATGATAACATTCTTCATTGGGCATTTGAACCTGCACCTGATGTATCTTGATTCTCATTTTTTTCATTCCCCTGCTCTCCCTTAACCCCCCACTCTCTTATATACATAAGCTTTGTTTCCATTTTTTTCCTTTTTACCATCAAATTTTTAAAGATGTAAGTTTCAAAGCACCATCCTTGCTATGAAAGATGATGTACAATGACACAGAATTAGAAGTTCCATTTCTTTGGACACTTTGAGGCAGGTCTTGGTGGAAAATGATACTTTGACATTAAATCAAACACATAAATCTTTAAAAAAATCTCTCCATTTACACCTTCATTTTGCGCTGTGAGCCCCAGGCTTTTAAGGCAAACTCTACCTTCTCTTTTCTCTGCTTGCCATGTACACTTGAGGCGCTGCAGAAGTGCTGACTTCAGAGACAGCAAGAAACTCACAAATACAGTCAAAACCCAATAAAAATGCTGGCTAAAATCTCAAGGCTGTGTGGAATGAATTAAGATTCTTTATTGGTACATTTTATTTTTTTAACTGAATTCTTTATTGGTACATTTTATTTATTTTTTTTATATTGGTACATTTTATATACAGCTCACAATCACACTCAACATTGGGAAACCTGTACCAGTATATGACATGAATTGATTCTCATTTTTACCCATATCCTAAGATTTTTAAAAATGCTTCTTCCATAAAATGCTTTTGCTCCTGTTTTGTTTTTATAACATGCTTAATAAGTTTCACTGCTCTAAAGAGCAAGTTAATATTTCTGTATTATTTTGTTTACATTCCATGTAAAAGGAACCAGTCTTGCAAGAATCAACCTTCATTATTATCAAATGATCTTTTTGTTAATCATCAAAATGTAAGCAATTAATTTCTCACTTTCCAAATGTGACAAATATATAAAAGAATATTTAACCTGTGCAGAGATCTCTACCTAGAGAAAAAAAATCACTTGTAACGATAATGTGTGTTTCTGACTTGGAAAACATTATTTTTGCCTGTTGTGTCAAAAATAATTTAAAGGTCAGAGAGACTCAGTGCAACTTCTCTTAAACTGAGTGCCTTCATCATATAAGGAGATCATACTTAGCCCCATTATTTTATCATTTACTATGTGAAGCTGAAACAATATGAATTTTTTTAAAAATCCAGCCATCCTCTATCCTTATGCTGTGGGGTTGAAAGTGAGCTGCTTAACTGTCCAGAGCGTCGGTTTCCTTAGTTGCACAGTGAGGTCTCAGTCAGCCCGAGGCCCTGATTCCTGCCGTGTTGATGTGCCCGGGCAGATTGGCATGCGACCAGGCTTCCAGTGTGAGGCTCAGCATGGCACCAGGACACGCAGTGGAGGGAGGGCGCAGCCAGGGTCGGCACTCCATCCTTGTCTTTGCACTTTTTTTTAAAGAACCCACTTTAAACGGTTTTCCACAGATGAGATATTGGACGGACAGTGAGACTCTTGCCTTAAACGTGCAAAATTGAATCTGAAGCCGAAGATAAGAGTTTACTCCAGAGAAACACAGGGTGGAATCTGACAGTAGCTGTTTCAAACAGCAGGCTCCTCAGCTGAGGTGACTCAAATGGACTATTCATGTAAACATAAAAATAATTTTAAAAACAAACAAACTGAGTTTCTGCCTCATAAGTCAGAGTGATAAAGTTAGCAAAGTTCACTTTTTTGTTCCTTAGTACATAGGGTGAGGAAGGCCGTTTTTATTTGGCTTCGTGTTTAGTTTTAGCTTAATTTCCAAGAATCATCATCTTCAGCCTCCTGCTTGCACCTAATCATTTAGGTAGGACTTCATCTAATCATTTCAGACAGTTACCTCTCCTCAGGAGGTAATTACACCATCTCCCGAGGCGGGCCTTAATTACCTGCAGTGACAAGAAGTTACTCGGTGTCTAACCTCAAAGCTTTCTCGCTGAAGTCTCAATCCAATCTCTCTTGCAACAACTTCTCATATAATATTATTTAAATCTTCCAGATTTCACACATGCCAGATCCCCTGGGGTAGTGGTGTATTATACAATGAAACTCTTATTGTATACAAATTGGGGTCCTTTGCAAGATACCCAACTTCTCTGCTGTGAATGCCTAGAATCTCCACTCCTTGGGAACACTGGAGTTTCCCATCTTTTTTGCATTGTCATTGAGATGCTGGTGGGCACTGTGGGGGCTGACAGAATGCTCATCTCTTCCGGGGGGCCAGGAACACACTGTACTTTCTTGGAGGGAGGGCAGTACCACCTGGAAGGATGGGAGTCCACAGTATGTCCATACAACTCTGTGTTCCCTTGGATTCCATAAAACTCTTGTTTTTGTTTGTTTGTTTTTTGCTTTTTTTTTTTTAACACATCAGAGAAATATTTTCACAGGAAGTTTACTAGTATTTGTTTAAGAAAAAAAAAAAAAGAATACCTGAAGAAAACAATTAGAATAGGGTTGGAGATTTAGCTCAGTGGTTCCAGCGCCTGCCTAACAAGTGCAAAGTCCCTGGATTGATCCCCAGTAACTACGTACAATACCGGGTGTGGTGAGTCACACCCACCAGCAATCAGTACCACACACCACAGTGCTGGGTGTGGTGGCTCACGCCTGTAATCCCAGCACTCTGGAGGCAGAGGCAGGAGGATTGCTGAGCTCAAGGCTTGCCTGGGCTACATAGTGAGCTCAGGGCCAGTCTGAACTACAAAGCGAGACCCTGTGTCAAAAAAAAAAAAAAAAAAGAATAAAATCCAGCTTTGGAAAATTCCAAGTCAAGTTGCAAATGAAAAACCTTTGTCCCTAAGGATTCCTATAACAGTCACGTTCTATATAGTAAATTCTTCCATTCCACAAATATGCATTAAGCCTTTAGTATATGTAAAGCACTTTAAGGAATAAAAGAGTCTCTAAAACACTGCCTCACATTAGGAAAATATATTCAAGTCTATTCTAAATCTTTAGGGATAAACTCAGAAAAAAAGTTTAGAAGCAATATAGTGTTAAAAGGAAAGTTGCCTTGGGGTGACCTAGCTGACTTAGAGAAATGGCATTCTCTGCAGGGCCAGTAACCTAACCCAGGGGTTCTTCTAGCAGCTGATTCACTGGTGCTGTGGAGGCTCATCTCACAAAGTAGATTGAAAAAAAAGGAACTTTATGAGTAGTGATAGCTTAGGAACATTGGAAAATAAAGGGAAAAATGTATCATGAGAGTAAAAGGAGTTAAAAAAGTAGAACTCCAATGTGCTCTACAAGATGGTGGCATCAGTCACCACACCAGCGAATTCTAAAAGGTAGAACCCTACTCCTTAAGCACACAGGGACCACAGAGTGAGCCAGTAGATGGCATCTTGCTGTGAATTAAAGAGCACAGTTCCCCTAAGGGATCTTCCCCTGAGGGCAAAGTCCCACTAAGTGGTGAAGTTCAAAGGAGGGAATATCCTGCTTCTAAAGGTGGAATCGTTTGCACAATGCATAGGTCATATAACTATGCGCTAAAACCCTGGCTCTAAGATCATAGTTGGTGCCTAAGAAATGTTTGCAAATGTTTGGGTATTGGATAATATAAAATCATATCAGAGGCTCCCCTCTCCAGTGCACATGGTTCTGAGTGTATAATCTCTAAATACAGTTGTGTATGTAGACAGTTTGAGGTGATAGGCGAAGTCTTTCATTGCATCTTTTTGTATTGAACTGTATATGTTATATATTTGAGTAATTGACATAATTATTTAATGGGTATATCAATAACATTATCTAAGGTATCTTACTGCTTAACAAGAATTACTTTGAATAACTCTTTCGCTAGTTATACCTGTAAGGTGTTCTATAGCCAAAGAGATACAAAATATTTTCAGCATCCATATGTAAAGCTTACTGTTGCAGATCAGCACAACAACACTTATGAGGCAATGCATTGAACATAATAATATTTTAAATATTATAGCTTCACAGATTCCAAATTTGGAGACACCAAATCAAGGAAAGAAGAGTCCTTCTCTCTGTTCTTATTTTAATACTGGTGGTTTAGTAGTTTTCCAGTTACTGCTTTCTTAAAGTCTAAACTAAGCCTTCAATCTAGTTACTTTCTGATCATTTTGCTTTCTCTGCTCTTATTGTTAAAAAAAAATCTCCTACCTATTATCTAGTCTGGACAATATTGTGGTAACATTTTCACATTGTTCCCTTTCCAAACCATTCATTTACTGAAGAATTCTTTCTTTAATCTCTTGCTTCTCAGTTTAATCTTTCAGATACTCATCCAGGTAATTCAAATTGCAGCTATGAGACTAAAGCATATACAAAGTTTTGAAGAATGGAAACAATTAGGGAGGTTCAGAGGGCTGGAATTCATTTAGTAAGTCTTTGAGGAATGCAGTTTTCCTGTTTATTTTACCTGATGGTGCCATCACAGGTTTTATTGTCTACCTAGGATTGCTCAGCTTAGGGCCTCATTGTCAGGCACTTCTCTGGAGACAGGGCAGAACTGAATCCCTTGCCAATTCTTTTATAAACCCAGTGCCTGCTGCAGTTCATGGAACAGTGGAGTTATAAAAGCAATAAACTACAAGTGTCCCATACTATCTGAAATAGATGCAGAATCTCTCGCAAAGTCAGTCCTAAAAGGAAGTGTTTGAATTCTCCATGAATCCAGTTTGTTTACTAACTTCCAACGTAGAATAAAAGCATTTTAGCAGAAAAAAATTTAGACTAAAATCATATTAATACTTAAGTAGAATACAGAATTTAGTAATAATCATTATGTCAACATCAGTAGCATCTAAAACTGGTAATAATACTTTATATCTGGGTAGTAATTCACATTTCACTGGGGCGTGCCTAAAGTATTATGTGGCAACAAAAAAAACTACATAAATTTATTTTGTTAAAATTATGTCACTTCTACCAGTGCCAGTAAAAATAAAAAGCGTTCAGCTGTTTATGAGTCCATTCATCAAGTAGTACAGTGAGAGGTTTTTAGCATGTACCCCTTTCCAATTGTCAGGCAGTTTTAAGTGTCCATTCCTTTGGAGTCTAATTTTTTTTAAATTTTTATCTTTATTAGTACATTGTGTATACACATCATATCATGATCACACTCGACATTGGGAATTTGTACCAGTATATGACACAATTTAATTCTCATTTTTTCCCATTCCCCTACCCAGCCCTCAATGCCCCACCCCCTAATGGAATCTAATATTTTAGTTGCTGGATCTCCTTACAAAGTCCATTTGTTGAAGAGTGGGATGAGGCTATCATGAGTGAGTCCAAAGGGCTTTTGTTCTTATATAATTTCAATCTGCAAACCTTTACTCCATCACCACCCAACAATTAAGAGTTGTGATGATTGATAGGTGACAGATGATAGATAGATAGATGATAGATTGAATAGGTATACATATATGTGTTATACATACTGTGTTTGTCTATATGTATGTTTATAATTAACTACACGGCATATTGGAAGATAAATTTTTACTAGCAAACATTACCTTTGACTCTCTTGTCAACTTTAAATCAAGCACTATTTTTTCAAAATAATATCTGTACTTGTTTTTTTATTGCTGCTATAAAATTTTCACAAACTTGAAGACATAAGGTAACTGTGTTGTTATTGTTTGGGTCTGTAAACCAGAGGTAGGGATGAGCTCTGTTCCTCAAGGCTTGTTGACTTGCCTTTTTTAGCTTACAGAAAAATTCAGACTTGTGACCCTTTCCTCCATGGACAAAGGCAGCGACACTGTATCTCCCTGCCCCTTCTTTTACAGTCATCTCTCTTTCTCTCCATAGAGAAGGAAAATCTGAAGATCTGTAGAGTCACAGCTTACATAACCTTGGATCTTTGCCAACAAAGTCTCTTTGCCATATCTGTACACTGTGTTCAGGTTCTGGGGTAAGAGCACAGACACCACTGAGGGACCATCATTCTGGCTCCTGCAGTATTTATAAAGGATTCCTGGAAGAATGCCCATCCCTTAGGATATTTCACAATTTCACCCTGAGCCCAGCTCCCCAGCAGGCCACTTCCTTTGCTCCCCCCACCCTGCCCTGAGCTCCTGTACCCCAGACAGATGGATGTTCATCTGACTTGGGTGTTGTATTGCTGTATGCTGCATTCATTATCTGTCAACTACAGATCTTCAACAGAACACACAAAAAAATTGGTCCCAGTTCAAGTGAACAATTCTGCTTCTGGTCTTAATAGGCTTCCTAGGCTGTGGTCAGTGAGATGTGGCTGAGATGGAGTGTTGCCTCCCATGTGATCCCTCCACCTGCAGGCCAGGCTTGCACTCATGGTGGAGACAGGGTTTCAGGAAAACAGGAGGCTATAAGACTTATAAACTGCATACAGTCACTTCAATCCCACCATCTTGGAGCAAATCATAAGTCCACATTCCAAGAGTGAGGGTAAAGACCCTCTCTCTCTCGATGGCAGGAATTTGTAAAGAAAGGGTGGAGCACTTTGGAGATGATTCTGCCTCAGAAGCACTTGGCAACTTGTTATGATTGGTCACCGTTTGATAATCTGAATAGAAACTTCCCTAAAGATTTAATGCCAGGAGCAGCTATGCTTCTGAGTGACTGGTGTGGTTGTGTGCATACACTTGCACCTAGTACAGAGGCACAGTAAGGATCAGCCAGCCAGTCCTTGGAGAAAGAGCTTCTGGATATTTAGTGCACAATGGGCTTCTCTTCTAGCACTTGCCATGGAGCCAGGGACCCACAGGCATTCAAAGATACTGGAAGAATGGTTTTAGCTGATGAATAATGTAAATATAATTTGCCATTTTTCTTCTTTTGCTTTGTCAGCTGGAATTCTCAAAGAAATTAATAATACAGTAGTATTTCTGAGTGCAGTCTTTATGTGTAGTCTCATTTTACTACCCAATTGATTTTTCCTTTACTCTGATTTCATTTGCTATTTATTTTTTATAATGGTAGGTAATTTGGTTTTTTCAAATCCTTTTTAGAATGATATGAGCTGAAAAATACATAAAATTTTCCAAACCTATAAAACTGGTAAAGAATTGAGTTCCCATTGCCAGAGCCTTAAGTCAATATGTATCAAAACAGTTGCTAGTTTCATTGATTTTCTAGGTTTGGTGACGGTGTGCATAACCAAAACTAAGAAGTATAAAGTTTGTACTTGATCAGGGCCAGAGGATTAGCTCAGTGGTTCTGGCATCTGCCTCGCAAGCGCAAGGTCCTGAATTCGATCCCCAGTAACCACATACAATGCTGTGCGTGGAGACTCACGCCCACCAGCAATCAATACCACATACCACAGTGCCGGGCATGGTGGCTCCCGCCTGTAATCCCAGCACTTGGGTGGCAGAGACAGGAGGATTGCTGAGTTCGAGGCTTGCCTGAACTACATAGTGAGCTCAGAGCCAGCCTGAAGTACAAAGCGAGACCCTGTCTCAAAAAAAAAAAAAAAGTTTGTACTTAATCAGCTCTAATTATCAACAGCACTATTTTCTACCTGTGTGATCTTGGATGGGTCACTTGACCCACTGACCGCATCTATAATATAGGAATAGCAAAGGTAAGAATAACTGTGCTATAAGGGTGATTTCAGAGCTCTCGGGAAGGATTCAAGCACATTGCACACAGAGCTTGGGATTTACCAAGCCCTCCGTCCCTCAGTGGATTGGGTAGTTGTATTACTGGTTTCTTCTTTTCCATCCATCATGCTGACACTCTGTGTGCTGGCCATTGAGGAGGATGAGCCCAGGTCTCCATTTATGTAGGCACCATTGTTTTGGATGGGAGCAAATTTCTTAATCCTTTCCAGTGATAGTAATGCCCTGTGGTAGGCTTCCCTCTTGCTTTCTGCTTGTTATCCAAGAGAATATTTTTACATTATATTCATTTAACAGGAATGTGAACAAGCAAATTTATCAAAATGAGCTAAAAATGTGCCAGCAAGTGAGGCTTGCCACCCTGACCCGTCCACCTGATATATCATTACATCAGCATGCACACTAAGGACCCATGCGGTGGGACCCCTCAAATTAGTTTTAACTTGATTTGCTTCTTGTAGTCTTTTGGGAAATCGGGAAACAACTGTCGGATTTGGGGATGGTTAACTTGTCCCACTAGGACTGGTGATGGAAAGAGAACAGGGCCAACCACTCAGGTCTGCTACCAGCCACCTGAGGCTGTTGGCTCTTTAGTTTCAGGAATTACAGAGTAAGACAGGAAGCAAGAAATAAGGTGCAGAGATGTACTCAAAAAATTGCACTTGCTAACAAGTGAGAATCTCAGAAGAGCATCCACCATGTTGTAAAAGGTGGACCTTCAAACAGGCCAGAGGCACAGGCCACATTCCTATTCACAATCACAGCTCTGCAGAGAATCGTGTTCTGTAAGGAGCTACCTTATACCATACATCCCTATGCTCTTCCCTAGGCTACTTCACGCACACACGTGTGCATACACACACACACAGTAGAAAAATAAAACCAATGTTATGTCTCCGAAGCCTTGTTTTCATGTTAGGGACTGAAATATCATATTTAGGAAAGTGGAAGTCAAAGCAAATACAATTGGTGTTTTAAAATGTGCTTTTGAAAAAACTGACATTAGAATGTTCCCATCATGCCTCCTGCAATCCCCTACATCAAAAGGCTTAGAGAGAACAGCCGCCGGCCCCTCCTCGCACGTGCTCTGTCCTGCTCATAACCACTCATCTGGAAGCGAAGCAGATGGATGATTCAATCCAAGAGAAAAACTCTTATTATTTTGTACACTGATAACAGGTGAAAGTATTATTTTATAAACTTTAATCTTCAAAGCTCCTTTGAAGAGATATTTCATCACCTCCTCAAAGCCACCCATTCTTTGTTTAGTATTTGATGAGCTTTGTATCCTGTGCAAGTAGATTAAGCTTTGGTTGTTTAAAAAAATTCACTTCTGAGGATCATATGCCTTCTAAAATTCGTAGCCTTAAATTTAACCTAATTTTGGCTTTCACCACTGTAAAGTCTGTTTTGAAGCACCTTCACAGAGGGACACAAAACTTTTTTTTTTTTATTTGGAGACATTTACTTCAAAACACTTCTATCCATTAGGAGTGAAGCTTCTGCTGTCTGACATTTTTAAGACGCTGGAAACACAAAACTGTGTCTCTCTCCAGGAACCCACTGGATCCCTCTCTGGGAATTTATTGGATCTGAAATAATTCCACAAACACTATGATAGAGCTATGCATAAGAAAATGATATTTTTAATTGTTCACCTTTTTACAAGTAGGCCATAATGGGAAAAAGTGAGTTTTATGTTTACAAAAACCTAATCCTTAAAAATAATGAAAATTTCCCAGATAAATGTAATTTATTCCTGAAACCATGGGCTGGATTTTACTCAAGTCCCTCTTCCTGCCCCAGTTACCAAATTTGAGAGTACAGCTCACTAATCTCCCCTTCTTGAGATAGCCCTTTGTCAAAATAGGCACTGTTCACAGTGAAGGATTTTTCCCTCCTGGTGTTTGAGAAGGGGTAAGCTCCTACATGTGCACAAATGTTTGCAAAAAGTGAACAGTAAGGGCTGGAGGATTAGCTCAGTGGTTCCAGTGCCTGCCTCGCAAGTGCAAGGTCCTGAGTTCAATCCCCGGAAACCACATACAATGCTGGGCGTGAAGACTCACACCCACCAGCAATCAATGCCACGTACCACAGTGCCGGGCGTGGTGGCTCACACCTGTAATCCCAGCACTCAGGAGGCAGAGGCAGGAGGATTGCTGAGTTCAAAGCTTGCCTGGGCTACATTGTGAGCTCAGAGCCAGCCTGAACTACAATGTGAGACCCTGTCTCAAAAAAAAAAAAAAAAAAAGTGAACAGTAAGAAGAAAGAAAACGGGAAAACATATTTTTAAGATAAATATTTATCCCTGTGAAATTAAACAGTGTCACCCTACTGAAGACATGAAACCGGGGAAAGACCCTTTCCACCATCCAGTGTTACTAATAGGGAGATTTTAATTTCATAATAATGACCTCATGTCCTGTTGCATGGAGAGTTCCAAGGTGAGGCTTTTGTGGTAATGACAACTGGATCATTGGGCAATGTGTCTGTTACAAAGTGACAACATAGAAATTACTGCAATTGATGTGATTCATCATCATCTGTCACCAGATTTAAGTGTGAATCAAGTGTCATTTTTCTGCCTCTCTCCAGAGACATTCTGCCTGAAAGAAGATATATTTTTATTTGTTACATATGAATATATCATCTCAATTTACATATGAATTCCTCCCAATAATATGAGTAAGGAAACATGTTGACTCAAAATGATATATCAATGGGTATTACTAAAGAATTTCTATTTCAAAATTTAGTTCCTCTAGATTTTTAAACTCATACATACAGCTAATTTATCATGAGAATCCTTGTCAAAAATATTATCTTAGCATAAAATATCTTAAAATTATATATATATATACATATATATATAATTCAGCCATGTCCTTATGGAGAAAATAAAATTGAGATTATCGTTAAATTATGTACCAATATATGATGCAATTAAAATTGTTTTATACAGGAAAAAGTTTTTGTACATACAACCTCATGATATAAAATACAGATTAGCAGTTTTTGTTTTGCTTAGCACCAAAGGCAGATAAGTGTAAATTCGAACATGAAGTTACCTTGTATGTTAAAATATCCTATACTATATACCATCTGCCATCTAGTGTTACTCTTCCTTTCCAGATGAGGCATCAGTGGGCTCTGTCTGCATTCATGTGGTAGGAGTGGGATAGAAGGGAAATGCTCTCAACTTGGCTTTGGTTTTCTAGAGTAATAAAAGCTACAGAAATTGAAACTGATGTTCACAGATAGAACAATGGTGCTGTCATCTGTGCATTGCATTTGCCATTATCCTTGGTCTGACTGTTTACTGGAAATACCAGCTTTCCATTGCCTTAAGACAGTGACAATGTCTATGTGGTGTACTTCCAGAAACTGTTGCAGTGCCCTGTAGGGCATCCTAGCTGTTGTCCTAAATTGAGATGACAGTGTTGCTCATATTAAATTGCCTTCTCGCTTGACTTGGCATGCTGGGATCCATATCTATTAATGCAGGAGTGTCCAAATGTCCTGCTAGGAAAGCAATTTGTTCCTCAGTAGGGTGTCGAAGAAGCAGCTGGTCTAAGAAGCCATCAGAGGTGATGTTAGGGGCAAGTTGTGTTTTTCTCGATTTAATGGAAAATCTTACTGATCCGTCGCCCCACTTGTCCTCAGCACTTGTGAACAAGGCAGCACATATCCATCAACCCTCTCCTCTACCTCCCCTAGCCTGTCATTGCTCTCTTGGGGAGGGGGCAGCTCTTTGTATGGCCTGAGCTTGAGAATAGACATTCTGACAACAACCAACACATTATTAATGGATTTTCTAATGCTCTGGCAAGGCAGTACAATTTGGCAGCATTCAGTTACATATCACATTTAAAACCAACTCAGCTTTTCAAAAAACTCACCAAGGAGGACATTATATGCACATACCATGTCAGTACTTGCTATCCACATCTCACCTGCCTTACTTCTCAGGCCCAAGACTGCTTTGTTCTTAATGAAGTTCATCAAATTCAAAAAACTCAGCTTGGATGTCCTTTCTGATGACTGTGTTCTCTATGGCTCCTTCCAGCCAGGACAGCAACAGCAATGACTGAGCACCAGGTTCACATTCATCCTGGGTTCAGCAGGCTTGTCTTGAAGTGATCCTATGAGCATAAGTGTTTGTTCCCCAAGACTCTCATGGGAAGGAAGGATCATTATGGCTCTGGTGACCAAACTAAGAGGTGCAATTATGCAAAGATGAAACTTTGGGCTCCAAAATGGGCCATGGCTGAAGACTAACCAGATAATCCCTGACCATTACAGCTTGCCATATTAGTAGCATCTGTAATAAGATGTCACTGCTTTAACATACATTGGAGAATTCGGGATTCTTTAAAATATGGCCCCAATGCTTGTACTAAGCTCATGTCAGAGGTAATGTCTCATCTCTTTGAATGCAGAGTTTATTCAGGCTTTTGTTCAAATATCAAAATGGCATGTTTAATTCTCAAGAAGAAAGCAAGCTTCCCCAGGGCAACCACCAGGTCTTTAATGCACTATGCTATGCAATTGAATTCCAGCATGATTTTTATGGGACTTTATTACAAAGAGATTTCTATCCTAATTTCATCTTGCTTTTGGTAATTTGTCAGGCCTGCAAAGATGGATCAGTAACAAATTCTTTGAAATGGAAAGCATGCTCTTCCAGAATGAACAATGAATATGTTTAAGGAAATGAATAATCAGTTGCTTGTGAATGGCCACTGTCTATCATTCCCATATTCATCACTTTGCTAAAAATACGAGTTTCCCCACTTTATTAACCCAGTCTAAGACTCACCCCAGTACTGACACTATCTGTGAAGATCATTCCTTGTAGCCCTCCTGTAACTTTTTTTTTTTTTTTTTTGAGACAGGGTCTTGCTTTGTATTTCAGGCTGGCCCTGAGCTCACTATGGAGCCCAGACAAGCCGCCGCGAACTCAGCAATCCTCCTGTCTCTGCCTCCCGAGTGCTGGGATTACAGGTGTGAGCCACCATGCGCGGCATTGTGGTATGCGGTGTTGACTGTTGGTGGGCGTGAGTCTCCACGCCCAGCATTATATGTGGTTACTGGGAATCAAACTCAGGACCTTGCGCTTGCGAGGCAGGCGCCGGAACCATTGAGCTAACCCTCCAGCCCATCCCTCCTGTAACTTTAAGATGGCAGAAGACAAACTCATTTCAGTCCAAGATTTAGTAGGAGGACTCACATACGGAATGAGGCTAGTAAACACAGGACCACTCATGAAGATAACCTTTTTACATAACTGAGCCTTGCAATTAATTTTACCAAGTATTGTTGGGTACTGAGCCTGCATCAGAGATGCTAGGTATGCCATGTATGTCATGATATAGATATGCCTAAAGGAGTTTCTTTAATCTTTAAAATGTCTTTACAATCTGCATTAGAAGACCATTGTTCTTATATGTCAATTTTATGCATAAACATTTAATTCTTCCATTAAAAGAATTGAGAGTAGTTTGAAGACTCATCAGTACGTTCACAAGCATGTTTTCAAAGACGTTGTCCATGTTATCAATTAATTGAGAGCACTAAAACTTCAGAAAATCCTTAACTATACTTTTCTATGTGGATATTTAGCTTAATTACTGACCTTGATTATGACTTTTTTACAGATTACTCCAGAATAGAATTTATTCCTTTGCTAGTTCCGAATATATAGAAAGATAAAGAAGATGAAGAAAGTTCAGAAGAATTTCAATCTAAATTAAAAATATATCATGGAAGACTGTTATTATTTAGATCTAAAGTGTCTCCCCAATGTCTCTAGTGTTTAAAAGGTGATTGGACCATGGGAGCCCTGTCCTCACCCGTGGATCCGGGCATTGAGTGTGCTAAATATGCCGAATGTGCTCTTAAGAGGCGGGGCCAGGTTGGAGGGTCATTGAGGGTATGACCTGAAAGGGCATGTTCTTGTCATGCCTTTTCCCTTCTCTCTCTATTTCCTACTTGAGATGGGATGAGCAGGTGTCCTCTCCCGCGGCCTTCACTGTGCCACTTAGAACCAGGACTAAACCCACTGGAAACTATGAACCAAATAAACCCCTCCTATACGTTGTAAGTATGAAGTATTTTGTCCTAATGCTGAGAAAGTGATGAATACAAATCGTTCTAGACAGTGCCTGCTACTCATCTATAGAAAAAGAAAATCACTTAAGGTGATTTCTCTCTTGACTGAATTCCTTCTCATGGTAACTATTACTGAATCTTTTCTAATTATAAATAAAATCCTGCTCTTGAGGTGATTTCAAATTGATTGACGTGATGTCCTTATTCTAGTCATGAGTATGGGAAAGAAAATAGGACAGAGAACTGTGCTGAAAGCCTCCATTCTGTCCGCTGTGGATCCGTCAAGGTGCTGTAAGAATGGGATCATCCATGAGGGTTCAAGTTAAAGATCATCTTACCTACAGAGAAGCAGAGCTCCCCGAATGCCACAGGAGGCCTTGCCTTTTGTAAATTGCACAGGAACATATAAAAGATGAACACATGTCCTTTCTCTGTAAGATCACATCCCTCTACTGATGCCCTCACAAACTTCTCATCACATCTGGCTGTCCTAACCTTCAGTCCTGGAGGGTCTGCCCTGGGGTCCACACAGCTGTATCTAATCTCACTTAATCCACCCCAGTGCTTCGCCATACCCTTTCATTCTGGGCCTTCCAGACCTTCCGAAAGGTTGAATAATCAGCCTTAGTAGACCAGTAGGAGAAGCCTGAGGGATAAAATCAGTCCCTTTCTCAGGTGGGCATGAGGACGACTGCTGTTAGTGAGCCAACTGTGGCCCTAGGCCCGAGGTCCCCTGGCTTGACCAGGGCAGATGTGAGGCCCAACCTGTCCTCAGACCTCCCCTTACCCAGAGTAGTTTGTCTGCACAGCCCCAGGGATGGGGGATGGTGTGGCACTCACACCACCTTAACCTGCTTTGAGCTTCCTGTCTGTCACTTGAGATCACATGCCACAGGTTTCTAGGCCTTTCTCCTGCCTTCTGCCATAGGGCACCTCATTCTCTTGGCAGCTCTGTAAGGGCCCCACTGGCTGCGTGGCTGAGGAACCCCTAGATTTTTAGGGCTGTGATTAGACTCACATCTCCTGTATTGTCCTCCATACTCCTGACTCGGAGTCAACATCTAGCTGCAAGTGAGTGAGACAGTAAGTAGCCCCATGAAGCCCAGGCCAAGAGCTTTAGTGAGGTATCTGGATCTCCAGATTCATACACAGCCTTCTAGAAGTTAAATCATCCTTCATCTTGTATCCACACCTCTACTGAACTTCTGCTAACTTAGGTGTCCCAAATCATAGGCCCTCTTGATTTTTTTTTTTTTGAGACAGGGTCTTGCATCATAGTTCAGGCTGGCCCTGAGCTCACTATGGAGCCCAGGCAAGCCTCGAACTCAGCAATCCTCCTGCCTCTGCCTCCTGAGTGCTGGGATTATAGGCGTGAGCCACCACTTCCAGCTAAGCCCTCTTGATTTTATTTGTTTTGCTTTTTATTCCTAAATCAAAGTAAATAGGCAAGTTGTAAAAAACAATACAGAAAGTTCCCTAGGACCTTGTACCCACTTTCCATACCTCTTATATAACTAGAGGACAAGCTGAAAACCCGAAATTGCCTTGTTACAGCTTACATGTAAAGTTCTGTGCCCTCTCATCTTAGGCTTGTATAACTTCCACCCTCACTATGGATTTTACTTTATGTCTGCTTGACTGAGTTCTTACCAAAGAAAAATTCCAGAAACCAAAAGATTCAGTGGTTTTGATGTACCATGAGGTGACTGTATGACAAAGCAAATTCAATGATTCTACATTGGCTTCTCCCACATCTATGAATACTGCTCAGTAGGGACAGACCCAAATAGACATGAAGGGTGGTCAAAGAATACTGTAAATACTTAAGTTTTTAAAATATTCCACTCACTTTAAAAATACTTATTCCGTCATTCTTGCCACATTCTGAAGCAGCTCTGGAAGTCTTTGTGAATGTCTCTGTGAGATATGATAAAAATTATGGTGAATGCTGCTGCTAAGTGCCACTCAACATAAAGAAAGGCTTGTAAAACTATTGTGGTGTGTCCTCATCCACCTGATTTACCAGATCTGCATGCAGCTTCTGGCTGTTCCCCAAGTTCAAAATGCCATGAAAAGTTAACATTTTGAACTGACCCATTTTATGCTGACCAATCAAGGAAAAGTAATTAATAAACCTGTGGATTAAAAGTGGTGTTTTAGGGCTGGGGATATAGCTCAGTGATGCTGTACCTGCCTGGCAAGCTCATGGTTCTGAGTTGGAATGCCAGAAGAATGTATGTATGTATGTATGTATGTATGTATGTATGTATGTATGTTTGTATGTATAAAACAAGAAATAACTTACTGAAGGCATCAGTGCTATTTTCACAATAAATGCATCCAGTGGAGTGACAGCTTATTCAAGAGTCATGTTGCTGCAATTCTCTCCTTCAAGTCACACCTCTGACACACTAGTACACCTGGCTCCATTCTCACACTGTGCAGAGAAAGCAACAGAAGTTGAGGATTACATGTACAGGACCACAGTGAACCTTGTTAAAGCTGGTTTGATGGTAGTCTTTGATAATTGCTTGCTGGTTATTGAACTAAATCACATAAGGTAGAACTTACCATCTCACAAAAAGAAAAAATTTCTTTGCCAATGAACATCATGTTACTTTTTCAGTGCACATGTAAAACACCATTAGTTCTTGTTTCTCTTTTCCTTAAGTATCTTGCTGTACCATATGACTTTACTGCAACACTGGAGATTTCCACAGGTTGAAGTCTTACTGGAAGAACCCAAAAGCTCTTCAAGACAAAGGCTCACAGTTAAGAAGTAGAGGCCAAGAGATTTATGTGTAGGTGACTGTAGAAATCTAGGGTCCCTGAGAATGGCCATTTTCTTTTCTAATTTCATCTTCACTCAATACTTAAATTAACACTAGGTAGGATTTGCTTTAGTTGTTATGGTAGTATAGTGAAATACTGCTTCATATGAAATAATACCATTTACTTTTGGTTGTAACGAATATCCTTTAAATGTTGAAACTCAATTTCTCGTGGCTCAAGAATCCTAACATTAAATGCCTGAAAATTAAGAATCATTTCTGAAGCAATATAGTCATATCAAAGTACGAACCACACATAATTACACTTATGAGAATAACAAAAAATGCATGCACACAGAAATCCAGAATAAAGATAATTTACCGGGTTAATATGGTGATAGTATTAGTGAGTTTTTTTCCTTTTATTTTAGAAGGTTGGTAATTCTAATAAGTTTTAATCATTAATATTTCTTTAGAATATAAGATGAAAACAAGTAATTAGCATTTATTTCTCTCGTCTGTACTGTGCATATAAAAGATGTTCTGTGAGTATAGAAAGATGTTCTATAAGTAAAATGGGAAAAGTGAGTGAGGTCCATTTAAACTTTAATGGCACAACTGAGAGAATTGTGTGAGGTGCACTACACATTACACATTTGATTATACTTTTTCTAAGTATATAAGACACGTATGTAATTGCTTCTGTGCGTCTTATAAAGGTGACACTTCCCGCTGGTTCCTCTTAAACTAGCAGGTGGGCTCTCAATTCCCATTTCAAAGTTTAGAATTGCCTCAAAGCATGAAATTCTCTAGGCCTTGGGGCAAGGGATGCTGAAAAACCACATGGCCACTACAACTGTCCTCCTGAGAAACTTGCCCTTAAGGGTCTATTGAGGCCCTAGTTGTCCTGTAATCACAGCCCCCTCACTCTTCAGTTCCCATGGTATTAAAAAAACAAAACAAAACAAAACAAAACAAAAACTTCTTTTCCAATCCCTAGTGGCTAAGTCCTCTTCTCCCAAACTCAGTCTTTCCAAAACTGGACCACAAACCCCAGCCTCTAAGCATCAAGCAGTCCAGCCATCGTGCTGATTTCTACCTTACTCTACCAGCTGGGACAGTGATACAGATATCTGAACTCCTTTCACTTTTCCCATCTTGGTCCCTTGCATTCGGTTCTCCTCAAGTTCACCCTCACAATAGCTGAGCCTGATATTATTCTATTCCCGAATTTTCCCCGTTCATCCCTTTTACCATAATGTCCCTCACTGTCCAAAACAAACACCCCCAAACTTTTCAGTCTCCACCCCAGATGTCAGTGGCTTGTCCCCAGTCCAAGTCCTATGTAACCGTCTCTCGGGACAGTGGCAGCCATTTTGTACCTGATCAGTGTGTACACAAGGAGCCTGGAGAGTCAGCACAGTTCAATAAGTACCTCTCATCTATAGAAGCCTGATGAAGGAAAGTCCCTCTTTGATTTTTATTCTAATTTTTTCATTGGTCTACATATTGATTGTTTTCATTGGTTCCATTTCATTTCATTTTTTTTCAGTGAATCATTTATTTAGTCACTGAAATGCTAATCATGCCACATAATGGAATTACAGAGAAACAAATCTCTGCTTTTGAGAGTATCGTAGTTCCTGGAGTCCTCTTCTTCCAGAGATGAGATGAAGCTGTTATGAGTTATATCAGTGTACACTACAGGTGGCCAAGATGATAGGTGATGCTGCATGGACTACAACACGAATCCTGCTGGGGGGGGGGAGTGAGGAACAGCTTAGAGGTGCATGAGAAGAACTGGGCTGCAGCCTGGATAGAAGCACAGGGAGCCCCAGAGTTGGGCTGGAGCTAGTGTGTAGATGGGCTCTCTCAAGTGTGGGGCATTAGATCCTTCTTCTTTAGGTAATAAGTGTTGAAATTTTGGTCTTTACATAATTTTTCATAGACTTTGATGAGTTATAAAATACTAGTTTAACTGTTATCTCAACTAATCCTCTCTACAACATATTTTCTGTCACCATTTCAGAGAGGAGAAAACAAAATGTCAGTGGCCCACTTTCCAGAGATAGATCTAGGCACTAAACCCAGCTCTCCTGCACATGGTGAAACACTGTCTTTACCTCTTCACCAGGAGATATCTGGGGTAGTGTGGAGGGGGTGTGCTACAGTTGAAAACCACAACAGCCACAGGACATGTAGCGCACGACAAGGTCAGGAATGTATGTGTGCCAGTAGAATTCCAAATTCAGGTTCTTCTGTGTAGTAGCTCAGGTTTTGTTTACCTCTTTGCCTGCATTTAAATACTTTAGCAAATATATCTTATAACCATAAAAAAGGAAAGATTCTTTCAAAAACTGTGAATCTTACACTCAAGTGGAAATATAGTATCATACTTTTGAAAATAGAATAGCTTTAAGAGGCAGCCAGATTATAATTTCTTTAAAACAGTTTATTCATTTTCACGAGTCCAAAATGAAGAAACACCTGAATACCCACCTCTCCTCAGTTTATTCCTAGTGAGTAGAGTTTGTTCCAGTCTTGTTTGATCCTAACCAGAGAAACTGAACTTATCAGAGTGACCATAAGGAAGCAAAATGGGCATTTGTTTAATAGGCAAGAGGATTAATCCTCAAGATGTGGCAGTCCTGAAATCTTTATGCCTAAGAGTGTTGATGAAACCACGTCCAAAGAGAAAGGAGGAAACTGCATCTCCTCGCTTTCACTGGAAGCCATTTTGCTTACTTCCAGCTCCCCAAACTGTGTGCACCAAGGAGACAAAGAGCATTATGAATAAGCGTCAGGTTGACTTCAATTTCTGTATGTTCGCTCCACTCTGTCACTTGCTGTTGTTTCTATTCATGTAGGAAAATCATTTCACAATATTAAACAGTGAAAGGGATTCTAGCTCAGCTGCATAGCGGTATACCTATGTACCATTTCACCAGGAAGCCCAATTCCAGCCAGATATGCTCAGTGGATGAGCTGGAGGAGCCCCCGGTGACCATGAGAAAGGAACACTTGTCCACATGCTGTATGTCCTCTTCACCAAAGCCGCATCCTTCCTGGCGGCTGTTGGGAGTGTAGTTAAGTTCCACTGTGACTTGTATACTTTAAAGCAGTGTATCTTTTTAAATGATTTTATTATTTTGCCCCACCATTATTTTATTACAGCAACTGATACAGAGCAGAGTCACCCTCTCAGTGTGTTTCCATTTCTGTTTTTCTTTCATGAAGGTTGATTTCCATGACTGGTCATTTCCTTGGAGCTGTTTTAAACCACTCTCATGCACTCGGGATGAGCTGTTTTATCCGTGCGCACTCTTCAAAGGACTAAGAGCATTTTTATTAATAAAAACGTTTAAACTGCTCCTACTCCTATTTAAGCAACATGTAGAGCTCTCCATTTGCAGACCTCCCTTGAACAGATGAGGTGCAGTTGCTTTCTTCTTCCGGTCAGGCGCCTGCCTGTGTTGTTCTGTCCTTGTGACCCTCAGCAGGAGCGTCTACACGCCTGTGCCAGCGATGCGGGTGTGGGTACATTGCATCTGCGTTGGGGAGATGTGGCCCTGAGCCTCAGCTGCCCTCACAGCAGGGCCCGCCTTCCTGGGCGGTGATGAATGGAGCTGCAGGAGCTGTCTCCACTAAAGTGAGATATCTTTCTCCCAGACTAATGTTTTCTGCACCAGTTGGCAGATTTTTTTTTTTCTTTTCCTAAGATCAACCCATCTGCCACTTTCGTTCCACAGCAACCTGACAACTCTCTATCTGGGCTGTTCTTTTTCATCTTGACCCCCCAGCTTGGGAATACTGCGGTTCAGTGATACTCCCTTAAAGAACTATCTGGTCACTTGGGCAGTTTGGAGCTGTTATTTGCTCATGTCATGACAGTTTGGTGTTCTGGAATGGATGGTGATGGTGTGATCACAATTCCCAGTGTGTCCACTCGACTGTCATGAACTAAAACCGTCGCAGAAAAGAGGTATCTGATGTAGTTGTGGGTCTATGACAGATGCAGTGTTATTTTACTTGTCCTTCTTTACTCTCATCACTGGTTACCCTGGAGCCTAAAAAAATAAAAGGACTTTTCTCTGGTTTACATCAGTCCAAAGCCTCATGGGGCTTATGTTTCTTGTAATGGAAAATTGTTAAATAGCGAGCCTGTTTTGTTGCAGAAGTTTAAATCATCTGAACTGTATGCATGTAGGAGAAAGAACTCAGGTTTTGTTTGTTTTCCTTTATTTTTAAATATATGTCGCCATTCCCATTGGACAAATTGAACTGTGCCTGCAGTGTAGGGATTCAAACCTCACAGGCCAATCTCTCTAAGATTGCTTCGTCGGCTCTAAAAAGTCTCTGCAAAGGGTATTTATTTTCTTTTCTAGTAAACAATGTCACTGTTTATCAATATATTACAAGTGTCTCATCAAATTTTAAGACAAACTATCCTCTTTTATAGTTTGAGTCCATTGCCCTAAGAGATTGCTTAATTTCCTACAATACACAAAAGATCGGTAGTCTCTTTTAAAATAACATTCTCCATATTGGCAGAGGAAAATTACATCTGGATTGATTTCGTTAATATGACAGAAACTATTGCCTTTAGCCACACACAGCATGACCAACTCCCTCTCCTCCAAAAATGGACACAAGGCAGGGAGTGCATCTTCAGCCTACTCTCCACAGAGAGGACTCTTTCCGACACATATGGCTAAAATTACATAGGATTATGTGCTCTACAATTTGCCTCTAGAAAGATAAAACATTTAAGATCTTGACTTGCTATAATTTTCTTTAAAGTTTTCAAAAATACGACTTCTGCTGTAATATTCTTGACTCTCTTGGGTCCCTGAATACTCAGGCTGGTTACTTATGCAAATAGCTGTGCTGTGTAATTAGGGTAAAGCATTTTGGTTAAATTGCCTTTCTGCACTGAGAACTCTATCTTAGACCAACCTTTCTAAGTAAATTGAACCTGCTGGGTTTGAAAATTAGAATGTGAAGCACAAATGGGTACATTTCTTCAATCAGGGCTGACTTTTGCGTTGGGCTCAGATTAACTTCAAATAGCAACATAAAGTGCAGACCTCAGACCAAGCCTTGACCTCTAGAATATCTCAACCTCCCACAGTGCTTCACTCTCTACAAAGTATAAACAAGTCCATTTCCACTAAATGTTGTCATTTTTAGTGGAATTCTGTCACTTGAGACCCAAGAGTTTAAATTTTTCTCTTTTAAAACCTTAAAAAACACAATTTTACAATAAAAGTGTTTCCATTTAAAGAATATGCCTATGATGCACATGCCCTCAGAAGCTTATTTCAGAAATAATGTGGACGGTAGAGGATCAGAGGGTTCATATCTGAAAGAAGATGAATTCAGAAGCCTGCAGACACACCAAGCCTGTAAATGTACCCTTTAAAGCCACACAGGGGTGAACTAGACAGTGCTTTACAATTTATTATTTGACATTTTTACTTGTGATAATT
This sequence comes from Thryonomys swinderianus, assembly GCA_004025085.1. NCBI lineage: Eukaryota > Metazoa > Chordata > Mammalia > Rodentia > Thryonomyidae > Thryonomys > Thryonomys swinderianus. The sequence goes on along the minus strand of PVIC010000333.1, from coordinate 47,297 downwards.
TAAAGATATAAATTTGGGACTTTTAAAAATTTAAGTTTTTTTGTTTTTATTTTTTTAATGGATTGACCTTATTGGTATATTTTAGGAATACATTATGATCACATTCAGAATTTGAACTTATACATGATATATTTTGATTCTTATTTTTTCCCATTTCCCTGCTCTTCCTTCAACTGCCCATTGCCCCAGATCCATAAGCTTTGTTTCTGTTTTTTCCTTTCTACCATCAATTTTTTCTTTCTCCTTAAAAAAAAGAAGAAGGAAGGCCAGAGGGTTAGCTCAGTGGTTCCGGTGCCTGCCTCGCAAGCACAAGGTCCTGAGTTCGATCCCCAGTAACCACATACAATGCTGGGCCTGGAGACTCACGCTGACCAACAATCAATACCACATACCACAGTGCCGGGTGTGGTGGCTCACGCCTGTAATCCCAGCACTCGGGAGACAGAGGCAAGGGGATTGTTGAGTTCGAAGCTTGCCTAGGCTACATAGTGAGCTCAGAGCCAGCCTGAACTACAAAGCGAGACCCTGTCTCAAAAAAAAAAAAAAAAAAAGGAGAAGGAGGAGGAGGAAAGAAAAAAGTCAATCATTAATGTAATAATCACACTTTGGAAAAGATGAACAGAGAAAGAACAAGTAGAAACTGAAGGTAGTAAAACACGAAATGAAAACCAGTCAGTAACTCTAAAGATCATGACTATTTGTTTTTGGATGGAAGGTCTTTCTGTCTTGCTTGGGCTGGTCATGAACTAAGGATCCACTGTAACTGCTTCTTTGCTTATGGGATTTCTGACACAAACCACTGCACCAGGTTGATCAGGGATATTTACAAGAAGGAAAAAATATAAAAATTACTATGTAATACGTAAATTTAGAAATTGTTATAAGAAAAAGGGGAATCGTGAAGGCCCAAATAAGTTGTCAAGTAAGTGAATAAAATGGCATTCATAAAAAATTTAAAACTATCAATAAAGTAGAAGTTCTTCATACACTGAATGAACATTTTTATGTGAGTGAAGTAAACTGCAGATGAACTGAGGACCCTGCCTCTAAACACTCCAGGTGCTTCAGTGCACCACCGCCCCACCAGGCCAGCCAGCTCCGTGCCTCTGGGTCCCCAAACCTTTGGAGCCAGGCATGGTGGCTCACCTGTAAACTCAGCATTTGGGAGGTTAAGGAAGGATGAACGAGGATTCAAGGCAAGCCTGAGCTATATAGTGAAACCAAAACTCAAAAAAAAAGAAGAAGAAGGAAGGGAAGGAAGGAAGGAAGGAAGGAAGGAAGGAAGGAAGGAAGGAAGGAAGGAAGGAAGGAAGGAAGGAAGGAAGGAAGGAAGGAAGGAAGGAAGGAAGAAAAGAAGAAGAAACTTCAGGAGGGCTACTTATCTTTATGAGCCTCTGCCATTCTTTTTCTCATAAGTTATTTTCCTTCTACAAGGATGAACAAATAGCTTTTCCTGGCACTAAATACTTTTGCTCAAGAACCACTGAAAACGAACCTGAAAGATAGAGTTACTTAGGAGCTGTGCTCAGCCAGTATTCTACATTATTCTTCCTGAAAACAAAATGCCAATATGATCCTGTCATATTTTCATTGACTCATAACTGAGAACTGGGAAACATCCCCTTCATTTCTGAGTGCTGTTCAGTTCTCTATTGCCCTGGTGTTTCATTTAAGGCCAAGCCGAACAAGAAAAAAATAAAATAAATGGAATGTAGATAATTGAAAATGATGCAACTGAAAGAAACAGAAATGATTAAAATGGTTAAAGCATTGCAAAATTGATCTGTGAGGACAGACTTGAGGGATTGGGCTTATTAAATCTGAGAAAAAGAGAGCTTGAGGTAGATTTACTCGGTGTACTAATGTACATTATATGGGTGACACAGACCGATGTTCTCTGGTAGTGTTGAGGACAGAGCAAATGGAAATGGTCTTACAGTAGGAGAGAATTTTTTATCATGGAAAATAGGACCATAAGGACTGTCCCTCAGGAGAATCATATCCAGAGTAGAAAAGAGCACTCATATCTATTCTCCTCGAGACTGGTTTTTAAAGGATAGACAGTACACAGGCATTGTATATCCAGTTCTGTCTGAAGTCAGGGCCTTGTAGTAGATGACCTTCAAGGGCATTATATATTCCTTTGAGTCTATAGAATTGTATGAAGGTCTTGAATCTAATTTTAGTGAATTCAAAGGCAAGTGCACATCAGTTCCTAGCCATAAGAAATGAACTACAAGGACACACATTTTGTGCTATTGGATCAACACCTGGGACCTCAGATATTCATTGCAATCATTTCTTTTATAGACTGTGATTGCAAACTAACAGCTATTAGTCAGCTGTGGCATTTTTTAAAACAGTACAGCTTTTATGCCTCACATATACAGTACTCCTATTAGTGAACTGTTTCCATGGATACATTTGATTGGAAACTTCACTACCAAAAATAAGAATAGAGAAGGTATTCCCATGTGTCAGAGAAGGTAGGTCATTCATTTTGTCTACTGTTATGTACTGAGCACTTATTGTAAACCAAGACCTGTGTCTTGTACCAAACATTCAAAGATCAAATTCAAGCTTACAGGGAAGTCAAGGAAGTGTTTCAGAGAGACATAGAAACCTATGTTGAGTGACACTTTTGGCAGCCATATCATATTTATCTGAGAAGCATTATATTTGTAATAAATTAATATTGCCCCTTACAATGACTATCCTTTGGCCCTAGCTGTGTGGGAGGAAATTTCCAATTAGACCCCCCAGGTACCCCTTCACCCTCGACTTTTCACTTATCTTACTTACCTGTGCCCCTGTTCAGTCCATTGATTCCTACACAGTGCTTGATATGGAGCAGTTGTTCAATAAACATTTATTGAATTCATTCATTAGAGAACTTCTAGCTTCTCATACACAGGGCCTAGCAGACCTTCTCCCTGCAATTCTGTCACAACGTGTGGTTAAATAAAAGTTCTACTCTGTTTTTCTGTCTCTGTACACCTAAGGTGTATGATTCACTCCTGTCTGGATCCTTCCCCTTTTCAGTGACTCTCACCATTGAAAAATCTCTAAAAGAATTCCCTGTAGCTCTTTCTGGAAGTCAGACCTTACTCTTACTCTTATTAAATTTCTTACAGTTAATTTTGGCCTACTCTTCCTTTGAAACCCTTTAGGGTCTTTTGTCAAGCCTCTTATTTATTAAATATCTTACAGTTTTTTAACATCTGAACATAAAAACTAACATCTCCTGTTGGTGTAGCTATGTCATTGTTATGACTTTAAAGCCACGTGAATACCTGTCCTCCTGATAGGAGAATAGACATGATAAAATAATAACAGCCCAAGCAAGGTTGAAAAATCCAGGTCAGGGATAGAGCAAGAGTTATGCTGACCACACGGGTCATGTGATACAGTAATTAGACCAAGGACATCTTGACGAGGCAGAAAGTGAGCTTGGCCTCTGATGTCAATATCATTATCAGAATCCCTAACAATGGATTCGGAAAGAATTCTCACATTTGACATTGTACAGTGGTCACCCTGCAGTGCAGTAAATGATGTTTACAAGCTTTTAAAACAACAGCAAGGGCAGGCTGGACTGTTTTGGACTGTGACCTTCACAGAAGTGCAGTGGCTCTCAGAGCAGACCTCAGGCAGAGCACTGCCTGAGAAACCAGCTCTGGCACCCAGGAAGCCCAAGCGCCAGCCCCGTCTGCTAACCTCCATTAGCTTCTGTTATGTGGTGATAATTAAAATTCCTTGCCTCCTGGGGTCACTGTGGTGATTAAATGAGTTAAAGCATGTAAAAGGCTTCATGCAGTGTTGGCAGAGGTTAAGGGAAAAAATGGTGCTTAGCCCATATGCTTGTTGTGAGGAGGAACTAGATAGTCTCCATAAAAAAACAGTAATAGCAAAGAAAAAAGTTTAGACTCATGGGCTATTACATAGAAAACATGTCTATAACTTCTTCAAGAAAGATAAAAATCTCCAGAATGACACCCACAAATCCATCAGTGCTCTGTGGTGCAAAAGCAGTCTGTCTGCCCTCCTATTCTGTCCCTCACCTAGCCAATCCAGCATCACACATGATTTCCCTAGTTTCCATTTCCTCTCTCTACCTACAGGTCCATTTGCATTTATAGTTCACAACTGCTATTCACCTTGGCCCAGAAGACACATCCTGAAAACCACTGAATCTCTCCACATCCACAGACTTTGACTTTATTGAGAAGTTTCTGTGTCAGATACGGGGCTTAAGATTTGTTATAGATTATCTAACTCTACCTGTACCACAAAATTATGAGATACTACTGCTCTCACCCTAAAATAAAAAGGGATAAAGTGATGTTTACAAATGACATCCACATTTTCAGGTCCCTACTCCGCAGTGAAGTTAGATTTGAATCCCAGTCCCTATTCTGAACCTCTTCTGGTAAGTATTGGAAACATGTCTTTCTCACCTGGTCACCAGCAGGCAGTGATCTGGGCCAATCCCTTCACCAACACTTCTCTGTTTCATTAATATCAGTCATATCTACCATGTCATGACCTTTCTATGAATGTGCCAATAGCTGTGGTGTTGATGTTCTGAAATCCCCTATTTTTCTCTTCCCTATTTACTACTAGCTTCATCTTTAAGGGTACTCTTCCCACTCCTATCCTTACCCATCAATGTATATAAACAACAGAGCAGATTGCCCCAAATTCTTAGGTATGGGGAAAAATTCTAGAATCAGAAAATGTTGCTTTGAAGGAGGAGGAACGGGGAAGCAAGCAGTCCAGGGTATTTACTTCCTAAGTTTGCTCAGAAGTGGTCCTTTACCATCAGTTATGGTGACTTACAGACATTCTTCTTTTGTTGTTGGTTTTCTGCACACTTGGAAGTTGTTCATGAGCTTACATGAGCTTAGAGAACATATTGCTATTGATTTGTTTGACAGTTACTTTTTGTCTCAGTGTCCTTGACTATGAAATGGGCATGCTATAGTGCCTCTCAAGGAGTGAGGCATCAGTATGTTGACATATGAGAAACACTTGAAGAGTGCACTGCACAAAATGAACACTATCAGCAATCCACTAACAGCATCAGCATCTACTAAGGCTAAGTTATATGGTGGTGTGAGCTCAGGCTTGAATTTCAAACCCAAGATTGAGTTGTGTTTACAATGGAGTGAGAAATTCTTATAGGATTTTGGAAGGAAAGAACGATATAACAAATATAATAACTATGAATGTTAATTTTAAAAGTTAAATGTGGTATTTGTTACTTAACAAAAAATGACATTATAATGATTTGCAGTCTGAATAAAAATGCCCATGGTGAGCATAGTTTTTATCAGCTATATATGAATGTTAAAAATTGCTCAATGATAAGTTATCTTTTTCTTCTTTTGTGAATTTAAGTAGCCTAATGAGAGCTTTATAAATAACTAATGAAAAAAGTCAATCTCAATGCTTACTATATGAATCCTCCTACTATGGAAAATTAGACCCATCTATTGAAAAACAAATATCTCCTTATGGAAGAAAAGGTTTCTTCTATCATGCCACTTAATCAGATTTACAAGTGTAATTATCATCGTGTAATTTGAACTAAATATATTAAAGTATTTCTTTTAAATGAAAATAATTGGAAAACATCAGGAGCAAGCATTTATATTTGAGACACCTTTGGAGAGTTAACCTTCGCAAAGGTTGGCACAATTATAACTATTTATCACTGCTACTGTTTTCCTCCCACCTTGGCAAAAGGGAAAGCAAAATCCTGGCCTCATATTGTTTGCATTTGATGTAAATTCTGTGGACTGGAAAGGGATAATTGAGTTAGCCTTCTCAATGGATAGAGAAAGGCAAGAACAGCAGTAGCTGAAAATATTCTGTGGTTCAGAGTGCTCAATCTGTGAGGGAGAAATGTTTATGCAAAAAAAAAAAAAAAAGATATGACCACTGCAGACATGTTCAGACTTGAGAACTGTGATCTGGATTATTCTTCTTTGAAATACAGTATCAATGCAGAATGATGGGCATGTTATCTCTCCTAATTTATTCTCACTTCAAGACTAAAGTTCAAGATTCTTTTTTTCTTTGAAGGATACCCTTTGCCAAAGGACTTGTTTTGAAAGAGTAATTTTTATATCTCTGTGGAAGCTGAATAGGTATGTCCTTCTTGCTTCCTGTGGCTGGATTCTATCTTCAATTTGCCCTTCCTTGGGAAATCATCATAAGGAGCTACAGACACTTCTAGCTCTCAATACCTGATCCAGGCGGGACATGTGGGAGAACTGAAAAGTATCCATCTTGAAGGCCATCAATGAGCGACGCCTTCCGTATGTGGGCTGTTGCTTGGACAGGCTGTTTGAGTTACGGCCTGGATTGCAAGACATGCAAAGTCAATTTGTGTGAGAGGGTATCTAGTATAATCCAGGCTGCCATAAGAAATGCCACAAAGTAAGTAGCATGAAACAATGTAAATGTGCTACCTCACAGTTGTGATGAGAAAGCTTCTAGTTGTCCACTTGCTAGCTGTTCTTCCCTTCTTTGGGAATCAAGGTGCCAACAAGGCTGTGCTTTCTCTGAGAACTGTTAGAGCAAATTGCCATAGGTGGCCTTTAGGATAGACTTGCCAGTCATTTTGTCAGTCTCTGCCTCTACCTTTACATGGCCGGCATCTCCCCCACCTCTTCTTAGAAAGACACCCATCATACTGAAGTAGACTCAGCTTACTCCAGAATGACCTTATCTTAAGCAATTACATCTACAGTGATGCTATTTTTAAATGAGATTACATTCTGAAATATGGGAGTGAAGACTTCAACATATCTTTGTGGAGAGCACAGTTCAATCCATAACTCTTGGACAGCTAAATCTCTCCAGCCAAACTGCCTCTGCCACTGCAGGCAAGGTCATTCTGCTGATTTCTAGCATGTCCCAGAAAAATTCAGTGAGATTTTGTGTTCCCATCAAAGCTTGAGCAATAAGAACATTTGAGCTCCTTAATTGCCTGTATTCTTTCAACAAATATTGAATAGTTCTGTGTGCCAATCACCATGACAAGTGTTGAGAAGTCCTTGCCCTCATGACATTGACAATCCAGAAGGGAAAACTATCATCCTTGGCATGCGTGCTGAGAAAAGGAAACCTCAGGGTGTCACGAGAACCTAATAAGTGCTATAACCTCTTCAGAAAGCTGGAAAAGTTCTCCTTGCCATAGAGTAGCTTAAACTGGGAACTGAAGACAGTGTTGGGTTAGTCCATTAACAAATTCTAGGCATGATGACATGAAAGAAGATTGCTGTGCTCCTCAAAATTAAAACCTAGTTATATAAATAAAATGGAATGCTTTGTCTCTCTGATAGGATACTCACCATAGGCAATTCGGGACTTGCTGTTGCTCTGTGGTGGAGTAAATACAGATTACTCAGGTTTGTGACTTGGCTCTCCTTCAGCTGTGCCCTCCCCATTGTGATTAAAGTGGCACTTGTCTGTGAGTTGGGCCAGAGACTTAGCTCAGTGGTTCCAGTGCCTGCCTAGCAAGCACAAGGTCCCTGGTTTGATCCCGGTAACCACATACAACAGTACCGGGTGTGGTAACTCACACCCACCAGCAATCAGTACCACATACCACAATGCCAGGCATGGTTGCTCACGCCTCTTATCCCAGTGCTCGGGAGGCAGAGGCCAGGAGGATTGCTGAGTTCAAGGTTTGCCTGTGCTACATAGTGAGCTCAGGGCCAGCATGAACTACAAAAGCGAGACCCTGTCTCAAAAAAAAAAAAATCATTAAAATTAGCTTCACCTCCATTTTGCTCTATTCACAAGATTACCAGGAAGTGTGTGTGACATATGTGGATTCTATTTTATTTCTACTGTATAATAATATGACAGAATTTTAGAGTGTAGCAGAAGAGAACAAAATAAACAGTAGAACCAAAGTAAAGCAAGGTGGAGAAAAAGTCCAGATCAAGGAAGGCTGCAGACAAATCCTAGAGGACTTTGATATTCAGCTGAAAACCTAGGATCTTACAAGTTCACAAGGCAGAAGTCCTTTCCGTGTGTCCTTCCCATGTTGAGCATGTAACTGAACCCCTCCAGTCAACCTCCCCACCTGTAAAATAATAAGTGTCTGATAGTGGAGCATTCATAAAAAGGGTAAAACAAAACAATCAAAACACATGAGGAATGTTTACATTTTAAAATTGCTATAATAGTACAAGACACATTACCATCAAACTGCTCCACCTTCTTTTTTAATTGAATTCTTTATTGGTACATTTTATATACACATCACAATCATACTCAACATTGGGAATTTGTACTAGTATATGGTATGAATTAATTCTTATTTTTACCCATTTCCCTACCCACCCTACATCCCCATGCCCTATATAAATATGCTTTCTTTCTTTTCTTTTTTTAAGATCATATTTTTTCTTTCATTATTCACTTTACTTTCTCCTATGCCTTTCCCTTGGAATATGTCCTATTCCACAAAATCTATCATACACTCTAGAGCTCATTTACATCTTCAGATTTTCATACCAGGGAGAAGATATGGTATTTATATATCTGTGACCTATTTATTTCATTTATGCGTATGTCCTCAAGGTCCATTTGAGTATAAATGACTCAAACATATTTTTTTTTTTGAGACAGGGTCTCACTTTGTAGTTCAGCCTGGCCTGAGCTCACTATGTAGCCCAGGCAAGCCTCAAACTCAGCAATCCTCCTGTCTCTGCCTCCCGAGTGCTGGGTTTAGAGGAGTGAGCCACCACTCCCGGCACTGTGGTATGTAGTATTGACTGCTGGTGGGTGCGAGTCACCATGCCCAGCATTGTTGTATGTGGTTACTGGGATCGAACTCAGGGCCTTGCACTCGCGAGACAGGCACCAAAAGCACTGAGCTAAATCTCCAGCCCTCAAACATATTCTTTATGGCAGTCATACTCAACTTTATTTAAAGAAACCACATCTTCTTTATCTAGTCTAGAGTTGATAGGCATCTTGGTTGTTTCCAAGATTTAGCTTTCACAAACTGAGCTGCTATGAACATGGGAGCACATATGTTGCAATGATGATTCTTTAATTCTTTTGTGTATATTCCTAGCAAGAGAATAGCAGGGCCAAATTGGACCTCTAGTACCTTGTACTTCTAACACAGTTACCCCATCATTTTGCCCCTTTCTGAAGCATTTCTGGAAGTCTTCTGTGTCTTTCTAAGTTATAATCCAAACTATGGTGGATCTTACACCATTCCACAGTGGCATCCAGTGGAAAAGCGGGCTCATAAAACATTACAGCATGTCCTCATCTACCCTATTTACCAGATCTGGCACCACACAACTTCTGGATCTTTCCCAAAGTCAACAGAATCATGATTGGTAGACATTTTGAATCAATTCAGCACATGAAGGCAGCCATGGAAGCTCAACTAAAGACACAAAACAGACTTCCAGAACCACTTCAGAAAAAAGAGTGTATTCAAAAGGAGCAAGAATATTTTGAAGGAGATTAATGGCAATATGTCTTTCACTATAATAACTTTTAAGTATAAACATTCACTATATTTTTCAATCATATTAGATATAGATTACTAATGTGTGTAAAGCTCTAACATAGTGGAAATTCATTAAAACTGTTCAATTTAATTACTAAGTAATTCACCAGTGAAGAAACCAGAAATTCAGTTCATTCTAGTGTGTCCTTATACAAACGGATTTCAACTAGATAACTTGGAAATTTTTTTAAATCATTGATCATTAACTTCACAGGAATAGTAACTTTCTTTTGTTAATTGATTTTATTTGGTACTTTTTATATACACATCATGATCATACTCAACATTGAGAATTTATACCAGTACTGACATGCCTTAGTTCTAATTTTTTCTGATTCCCCTCCCCACCTACAACCCCTTTATCCCCTATATATATAAGCTTTGTTTTTCATTTTTTACCATCAAATATTTTCTTTTCCTTCTTTACTTACTCTTACCCCCTTTTTCCTTTTGAATATTTTCTATTTCACAATATCTATCCAACATTTTCGGACTCATGTATATCTTCAGTTTCTTGAATGAAGAATTTAACAGAAGCTGTCAAACTTTTCTGGTCCCTTATCAGAAGCTTGAAAAGGACTGGCCAGGCTTCCCTGTTGACATGGACACCTGGTAACATGTTAGTAGAATGCTCCCTCCGTGAGACTTTAAAATAGTCTGATATACTGATCCTGACCTACCTGGGATTGCAAGTATTGGGCAGTCAGTATGAGTAGGCAAGATGTTACAAAGTCCTAATACAGTGTTTTTATTCCAACTATATTCTGATATATCTTCATAACCTGGATAGATTTTCATTTTTTAATTTCTTTGCAAGCTGCCAAATGGCTATGAATGTTAGCAACATTCTATTAAATCTGATATAAAACTAAGTATAGACTGTGATCTTTAAGCACCCACTAAATCATAGCTGCTGTCAAAAATTATTTCTCAATCTCTGTCTCTGTGGTGGGGGGAAAGCATTTGTTGAGTGTTGTGGGTGGACCCTTTCACATGCTTGAGACAGTTGATGTGTGGCTTTGCCTCCCCAGGCACCTATCTTGTCTCTGCTGATTTAGCCCTATGTATTGCCTGCAGGCTGTCACTTCTTTAGTCACTTACAGATGGCATGTTGAAGGAATGCTAATTGAGGGACTTCACTGTTATCTTCCAACTAATCATTCTGACAGGAAATGTCTCCCCTGCAAAGAAAGAGGAGGAACCCAATTGCTTTTGCTTCTGTGGGCTAGTATACGTTATTCTCTTTCACCCCAAGACGTGTTGTGCAGAATAAGCCCAAAGAGGGGAAGTGGCAGTTGTTAGTCCTGCCCCCTTATCAACCCTTTCTATAACTCTTCTGTGTAATCTGGCTCTTTGGTAGCATCAGACATGCAGATATCTCTGAAATGACTCCCTCTTTATTCCTTCTCTTGGTCTATCAGTTCATCACCCAAATAAATACTGGCAGAGTACCTTATTTTAGGAGAAGCAACACAGTGAGATGGTGAACTGACTCAGGAATCACACCCTGGTTCAAATCCAAGTGCTGGTTTTTATGGATATGTGCCATGTGATGCTGGGCAAGTCAGTTAAACCTCTGTGAGTCCCTACTTCCTCACTGGTCAAATGGGGTACATATAATTCCAAACTCACTGAGTAGCTTGACAGCTAAACATATTAAATACGATAAGCTTAAAACATTAATTAAAGCAAATGAATACTCAATCACTGTTGTCTGCTGTATTATATGTGCCAAACGCTACGCAGGAGATATAAATATGGCTAAGATAAAGATTTCCCTCTGAAGTTTGAGCCCTCAAGATATGGTCAAGAAGCTATTTCACTTAGGTCACTTTACAATAAGTAAAACTCAGAGGTAAATTAATTATTTTCACTTTGTGCCATTTAGTAGAATTTAATGTTTGTTTTATGATTGTGTCTTTATGCATGAATGGATTTTTTGTGAAAATTAAGAAATAAAAAAATAATTTCCAGGCCAGAGGGTTAGCTCAGTGGTTCCGGCGCCTGCCTCACAAGCACAAGGTCCTGAGTTCGATCCCCAGTAACCACATACAATGCTGGGCATGGAGACTCACACCCACCAGCAATCAACACCACATAACACAGTGCCGGGCGTGGTGGCTCACGCCTGTAATCCCAGCACTCGGGAGACAGAGGCAAGAGGATTGCTGAGTTCGAGGCTTGTCTGGGCTACATAGTGAGCTCAGGACCAGCCTGAACTACAAAGCGAGACCCTGTCTCAAAACAAAACAAAACAAGTCAACAACAACAAAAAATAACAATTTCCATGACCTGCTGGCTTACAGAATCCTAGTACATAACAGACCTTAGCAGTCATTCAGTTCCACATGGCACTCAGTGTGAGGATGCACCCACAGCATCCAGCTTCAACTTAAATCCATTAGGGATGTGTCAGTCATTCATTTATGCTCTCGGGCTGAAGAAATTACTAGTTTCTTTTCCTTTTCATGAAAAGATCTTTCTTCAGTGGCAACTTCTCTGTCTTAGTTCTGCCTTCTGTGTTGCAAAAAGAGTGTGTAACCCAGTCCTCGATGTCATTTTGCACTGTACCTCACCTGCTCAAGTTCCACACCCCTGACTCAGCAAGATTCTTTCCACCTAATAAGTTCCTCTCCCATGATGTGGTGTCCAGACACAGGATAAGCACCCAACTGCCTTATCAGGAGAGTAGAAAGTAGCGTATCCAGGCCCTCTTCATGCACAGAGGTTCTGATCAGCACCACAAGACAGCCTGAGTTGGTAATAATCTGATTAACCTGAGCCGTGGCACCTCCCACATATTCTTATGCACTTTATTATTTTAATTTAAAAGAAACCTCAACTTTTCCCTCTTATTGTTTTCACATTAGGCCCCATTTTATCTTGTCACATAGGCAATGACTTGGTCGTGTCCTACAAGATTACTCTGCCTATATTTGTGCTATATACCTGACAAATTCATCCTCTATGTCCTTGTATTGTTGGCAAAGTTTCAGAACAGGACAAGATAAAGAACAATTAAAACAATTCTTAACATTAACATTACCTTTATTCTGAACTTAAAGTACTTTTGTATACATAGTAATACCTAACTCAGTTCTCAACAATCTAGATGCATGACAGCTGATATGTATTGATTCTTTACTACATGATAGGTCTTATATTAAGTTTATCTCACTCAGTTTCTCAAAACACTCACAAGAATAAGGAAACAGGGCCAGAGATTTAGCTCAGTAGTTCCAGTGCCTGCCTCACAAACACAAGTTCCCTAGTTTGATCCCCAGTAACAACATATGACAGTGCTGGACATTGTGGCTCACATCTATAATCCCAGCACTCAGGAGGCAGAGGCAGGAGGATTGCTGTGAGTTTGAGGCTATCCTGGGTTACATAGTTAAGTCGGGGCCAGCCTGAACTACAAAAAGAGAACCTGTCTCAAAAAAAAGAATAACGAAACATTTTGACCCCATTTTTAAAGAGGCAAAAACACAAGGTTAAAAAATCTTGGCCACAAAAAGTTTCATAAACAAATGAGAAGGCTGAGATTTGAGCTTCTCTATGGTTAACTCATTGAGGCTGGCACTGTCTTTGTCCTGTTTGACTGTCAAGGACACTGGCCCTCAGAATGCTTTAAATGATGGCTACCCTCAGGAAGTGGTAACTGCTACAGCTGGGATTTGAACTCAAGAAATCTGATTCCCAAGCTGGTTTTTCATCATCTTATTCTGTGCCCATGTCTTTACTTATCAGACTTGCAAAGCACAGAGAAACTGAAATATTTACACAAAGCACAAGCCCAGTAAGTTGTTTGTCCAAGACTTGAACTCAAACTTACCATCAGAGTCCCTCTTTCTTAAGACTAATAGGAACAATTCAACCAGTTTTTTATGGAACCAACCTAAAACGTATGCCTCACATACATCCTCTCACAGAGCTATCAGGAAAACCTTGGGGAAATAAATATCTAAAATCCCTTGAGTATTCCCTGCCAGCACCCACACAATGGTGCATATAAAATTTCTAAGGGGACAAAATCACTTTAGAATATCCAAAATCTACTCTCAATAATGAGCTATAAACATACACGATGTTTTCAGTCAGAAAGAAAGAGATCCACCCAGATGAGCAGAGACTGCTGTCTGGAGACTCAGGCAGGGATGTGGGACACAAAGGTAACTTCTACAACCTGGGCAATAGTTCAAGTTTTTTGCAAGCATAGCTATTCTCTGGCTTTATTTCAGTCAATTCCTCTTTTCTTCTCCAACTCGAATAGAGGAGGTGAATGTTTACAGCACTGTATTATAAGTATTGGCCCACAGTCTTCCTGCTGGTACATTAAGCTGGAATTTTCTGTTACCTTCTTTCTGGGGCTTGATGTCCCTGCAGTAACAGATGGGCAAGCAGAGCCCAGGAGTTTTGGAGAGAACTGGATGTCCAGTGTAGTATTTGGAAGCAATATGGCAGGAGCCATTGGAGGTGAAATTAATCCAGAACTTGGTGTTCACATAATCAGCATCAAGCTTAGAATGAGTGGAAATCCTGCGGAGCTGACGGGAAACCTTCCTGATCTGCAGTGACTTGAATTTTAAAATCTCTCCTTCCCTTTAAAATGCTGTCATCCTTTAGCTAATGAACCAAGTTTGACATTTCAAGAAGGAAATATTTCAGGAATGTCATAATAATCACAATTTAGGTATCTCTATCAGTAAGTCATGGGTTTGATCCCTAGAAGGTTAAATGTGTGTTCCAAATATAATAAACCAAATTATTACTATATGGCTCATTTTGAAATACAGAAATTTGCATTTTTCTACTTGTGGTGCCCTGATATTTTTTCCAATATGAATATTGTCACTTTACTGGCAAGGAAATTAGAATATAAACCATAAATAACATAAATTCTTAAAGGAAGGGAGAAGAGGAAGGAGAGAAAGGAGGTATGCAGGCAATAATTTGTGTGTTAGAAATGAATATATTGATCAGATTTTTATTTTGGGGTTTCATTTTTAACAGCATTGTGAGAATTTGAAAACTTTGAAGGCTTTTTTCTTTAATTTTCCTCATCCATTTCCCTCTTCTTCAAGGTGTATCTTTACAATAAATGTTATGGTTCCCTATTTGCTAATGACCTCTTCAACTCGGGGATCTGGTATCTATTTCCACCAACCTTAATTTTGCTTCATCATTCCATGTAGCTACCATTCCATGCGTCCACTTTCCTGCTGAAATGTTTTGGAATTTCTTTTCTTTTGTTTTGTTTCTAAAGATACCCTGATCTCTTATTTCTTAGAGATTAATTGTCTAATATTCCTTGCTGGTTCCTATTCATTTACTCCTCTGTGACTGGTCCCAGAAGCACCTATTGCCTAGCATAAAGTTCACAGTTCTCACTCTTCAAGGAACTCTGGGATCTGGCCTCTGTCCTAGTCTCTAAACCTCCCCCCATGACCAACCTTACTGTCAAGGCTTAAGCACCACTAGCCTTCCACCGTATTCACTGAGGTGGCCTGAACTCTCCTCCTGGAGCGTCTTCCCATGGCTTGTTTGATTACCTCCTCCTCCATTTCACTCTCTGCTCACATTTCCTCCTGAGAGAGGCTTTCTATATAATCTACCTTTACCCTCCACTGTGGCACAGTCTCTCCCATAATCCAGTCATATCTTCTTCCTAACATTGATTACTACCTCAAATTATAATACTTTTTAAAATTGCCATACTTATTTTCTTGCTTCTTTCCCCTACCCCAGTTTTGGGAGCAGTATCTTCATTTGTTTTACTCATACAGTTTTCCTGAACATTCGTGAAACATCTGTCTAAGAGAAAAGAAGGTGAAAAAGAATGAAGGCAGCAGGGTGGTAGGAAGACATGGAGGGAAGGAGTGGAATATGAAATCACATTCATGCATTGAACATTTCCTGTGAACATCCCACTCCATGAACCATGCTAGATGCTGGGTTTGCCAAGAAGAAAGAGCACTATGCCTTTCACACCAAGGCTCAAGGGGTCCTTTGGTCGGATGAATAGAAAGGAGACATAATCCTCACCTCATAAGTAAATTATCCATGCATGTTCACATACAGGTACTCATATATATCCATATCAATAATTGAGACTTACCACCACTTAACTAATTCCTTTTTACTCAAGTTACTCAAGACAAAGCAGATTCTCTTTTGCATAAGTGACCATCTGAACCAGAGTAGACTGATCTGCAAATGGTGAAACCTTAAAAAGTGATCTAAAATCCTGTTCTTGATCTTTTCTCACCTCACCTTTCCAAATTCACCTCACTGTCTTCCCAATGCATGCCCTTTGTTCTGAAAGCTTCCTTGGCCATCCCCCAACCCCCTATCCTTCTGGCTTGGCAAGATCACACACAGATGATTGAAGGTAGAGTAGATGGTAGCACAGGCCACCATGAAGTCAGGACAGTTTAGCAATGTGCCATTTTTTTCTCTCAGCAATTAATACAAGTGGACAAACCTACTTTGTGCCTCAATGCCTCAGTTTCTCCTTCTGTAGAAAGGGTTGAACAATATCACCTGAGAATTGCTCTAGGAATTAAACAGTATCCATGTGCAGCTCTTAGCCCTTGCTAGGTAATGGACAGGGTTGACACCCACTCCATCATTACCCCTCTGCCAAAATGCCTTTCATCCTCCCTCTTTGCATCATGCCTGTCCCCAAACTTCAGGTGCTCTCCAACCCCTGAAATGGCCTACCTCTCTTCTGAATTCTTTTGTTTTGATTTCTGTTTTTTTTTTTTTTTTGAGACAGGGTCTTGCTCTGTAGTTCAGGCTGGCCCTGAGCTCACTTTGTAGTCCAGGTAAGCCTTGAACTCAGCAATCCTCTTGCCTCTGCCTCCCAAATGCTGGGATTACAGGCGTGAGCCACCATGCCCAACACTGTGGTGTGTGGTACTGATTACTGGTGGGTATGAGTTACCATGCCCAGTATTATAGTATGTGGTTACTGGGGATCAAACCAGGGACCTTGCACTTGTTAGGCAGGCGCCAGAACCACTGAGCTAAATCTTCGGCCCTCCCTTCTGAATTCTTAATCAGACAAGGATGGTTTTGTTTCAAGTATGAACTCTCTTTAATTAAATTAAAAGCTTCCTGAAGGCAAAATGGGTTGGTTATACTGGCACAAAGTGGATCCATGAAAAAAACCTTGATTGATTAATAATGGATATTATAGTGTTGAAGGATTTGAATATGCAATGCATGCCACTGTGGTGCTCGAAATTCATTTTAAATATCTCTGTGATATTATATAAAACCTAGACTTCCACATTTAATCAAAATCTTAATCATAATGAGCAGCATTTATGAAAGAGCAATTAACAGATTCCCAAAAGAACTAGAAATCATAAATAGCTAATGGCATCCCTAAGGTTTTGCTTTTTGCTCTAATAAATTAAGTAATTTAATAGTAGAGGTAGTGTGAACCAAAAAGAGCAAGTGTTTCAAAGACAGAGGACCTAAGTTTTTTTTAATTGATTTTATTGGTACATTTTATATACACATCATGATCATACTCAACACTGAGAATTTGTACCAGCACATGACATGACTTAATTCTCATTTTTCCCATTCCCCTGCCCACCCTACAATCTCCCCGCCCCTATATACATAAGCTTTGCTTCCTTTTTTACCATCAAATTTTTCTTTGCCTTCTTTACTTACTCCTACCCCTTTTCCCTTTAAATATTTTCTACTTCACAATATCTGTCACACATTCTAGAACTCATTTGTATCTTCAGTTTCTCATACCAGAGAAAAGATACTGTATTTACACATCCATGACCTGTTTATTGCACTTACGAGTACGAGGACCTAAGTCTTGATCCTCAACCTCCTGATGTGTGACCCTGGACCAGTGATTCATCCCCTCACTGCCTGTTTAATTCATCTTGAATGTAAAAAGACTTGTTATTCTAGTGATTGTCAAAGTGACTGTATTTGTCTTCTATGACATCAAGTTTCAGAAATATGTGTTCAACAAAAATAAGCTCTATTTATAGAATGTTTAAATAGTTTAACTGCTTTTATTAATTGGATTTCTGGGTAATATTTTACTTGCTAAGAAGTAAACATCTCTTCTAGATAATCTTTAAAGTAACTCATACTGTTCACTTGCCATAAAAATCATAATCAAAAGCTATAGAATATTGCAGATATTCTAAGCTATGTAAGATATGTAAACTATCTTGTTTACTTTTCTCTTGTGGCTGAAACAAAATATCTAAAACATAAAGTTAAAGGGGAAGCAGTTTATTTAGCTCACAGTTTATAGAGATTTCAGTTCATGATCAGCTGGCTCCAAGGCAGGGTGGCACATGCGAGAGGAGCGTCACAGAGGAGAAACAGCTCCTGGTGCCCACATATCAATAAAAGCAACAAGGGAACCTTAACAGCATCCTTTTGCCCCTTCTTCTGGGATTAAGGTGGTGTCAAACCAATCAGTGGACTGGTTTAGTAATCACACCCCCTTAATCCTAGCATCACACTCTAGATTCAGTCACTTCTGAAAAAGCCACCTTTGACCACATGAGGCTGTGGGGGGACATCTAGACCCAAATCACAACATAACCTTATAAGTTTGTAATTAATGTTTTCTTTAACCTGATTTTTTTCATACAGTAATGTTTTGTGAAATTTCAGTACAAAGCAATATCTAGTCCCCTAATTAAGTGAGAATTAGCTTTAAAATATTTTGTTTTTTCTCAGGATTCCTCTCTCCTTGGATTCTCTTCATCCTCTCCATTAAATCTATCAAACATTTAAAGTATTGGTTTCTAATCGATTCACTACAAATGGGAACACTTCTCTTGTACATTGTACCTGTCTGAGTCTATTAGTGCTACAAGAACAAACTCCCTGACTCTTGATCAGTCATAGACCATAACAAAGTATTTCTCATGACTCTGGAACCCAGGAAGCCCAAGATTCACACCCTGGAGAGTTGATGTCTGGTGAGGGTTAGTCTCTACTTCCAAGATGGGGCCTTGTTGCTGCCTCCTTCAGAGGGGGAGGAATAGTGCGTCCTCACATGTTGGGGGCAGAGAATATCAAGAGAGGGCAGCTTCCAGCTTCAGGGACTTCTGTCACAGAATTTCTTGAGGTGAGTTAATTACCTCCCAAAGGCTATGCCTCTTCATCGCTTTGCACAGGGGACCAAGTTTCAGTAAGCGTTTTGGAGAAGCACCATCATTCAAATCAGACCATCATTTACAATTCAAAGATACCTCTGTCCTGCTCTAAACTTTGACCCCACTCTATCTCTATAAATTAGGGCAGTTCGAAGAGAGTATACATAGGCCCAAAAATGTTAAATAAATATATCTTACTCATGATAACAAAACTATTCCCATTTATAACTCACTTTTTAATATTTATAGATATTGCTTCAGCAAGCCCACGAAGCCTGTGCACTCACGTGTCCATGACACTGTCCTATTTTGGAGAAGCAGGCAGTAGGAGAACACAATTCAGGAAGAGGGAAGCAGGGCCAGGATTAATTTTGAGGAAACAGTCAGTGGGGAAATCACAAGAACTAGCTGATGGAGATACTAGCACACTTATCACTCACCGAGAACTGGAATGACCAGGAAATCAAAGGGACTCCTCCATGTCTCCCACATGAAATCCAATTTATTTCCTAAAAGGACTTGAGGCAGGTAGTCATCTGAATTTCTAGCTTGATACATAATAAACTCCTGAAAATATTAATAAATATGTGATTGCCTAAATGTTGAATTATTGCAAATCTAACTGCAGCCTATTCTCATTTATTCTTAAAGGTAATATGTGCTAAATGTGCTTGGTCTGTCAAAGTTGTGACATGAATTAGCCCAGTTCCTTTTCCATTGCATGTATCAGACTTAATTTGCCCTTAAGGAGATTTAAAAAAAAAAAGGAGCTGATCAAAGAAAGAGAAACATACCACAGAGCCAGCAAAGACAACTCTAAGTCAGAGCAGTGGTTCACAACTGCAAGCAGTTCTGTCCACCAGGGGACACTGGGGGATGTCTAGAGACTTTTCTGGCTGTCACAACTGGAAGTACTGCTGGCATCTAGTAGATGGAAGACAGGGGAGCTGCTGAACAGCTTGCAGAGCTCAGGACAGCCCCACCACAGAGAACTGTCTGGCCCAACATCAATGCCAAGGTGAGGGAACCAAAATCAGACTGATTTTGTGCACTTCAATATTTTGTTCTTGCTCTGCCTGTGCCCACAGCTTGCTGTGGGACAGCTGCCCCGGCTGGTAAGGCTGTTATTTCATTCTAAAAATGAGCGAATCCCATTACATAATCACAGGGCCCAGACTGTCGTAACAATTAGACAGATGAGCCTTAGCGACACTGTCTGCTGTAGAACATGCTCAGTGCAGCCTAGTTATTATTAGTAATTGAAAAGGTGTTGCAAATGATAAGGACAAAGGCTCAGGCTTGCTTACCCAGGATTCCAAAAGAACCGGTCGATCATGTGCTAAAATAAGAAGTTTTCTTTCTGCTGACATCTTGCCAGTGATCTTATTTGCACCCTCGTGCCCTAGGGGTAAGTGGAAGAGTTCAAAAGCAGTGACGACCTATTTGAAGTACTAATGTGCTATCTATCGAGACTTAGGGGGTCAACATTAATGTGGATTTCACCTTCAGAAAGGTGATGTTTAAAGGAAGGATAAAATGGTGGCTGGTTAAACTTCAGTGAATTATGCAGACATTCCAGGGGTTTAAAGCCTGAAAATTAATGCAAGTCCTTATTCCATGGCAGTTACCTCTTTCCTACCCTTATAGATGGAGCCTGGCAAGATGCTGAGGTGAGTGCCCTGGAGCCAATTAGCTCTTGGGCATGAGGAATCTTGCAAACACACCAAATCTTTATCATGGACTTTTGGAGGGAGAGAAAGAGCCAAAATGGGACCCTTTAAAACATTTGAACAACCATTAGCAAGTGCTTTGGAGCTGATCTTAAGTACAAAGCCAATTCTGTCAATGACCACATGGTTATGAAAAGAGTACAACTTCTATTTCATGTAATTCTGCATGTCTGTGTTCCTCTCAATAACAATACGCCGGGGCTTTTAGATCAAGTTGTTAGCTATCCCAAATCAAAAATATTGTCTCCTGCAATGTATAAAGAGAGAAATTCTGACAAAATCTCATAAATTTTATCTCTAGCATCTTTTCACAAAACTAAATTCACTTTCATACTTGAAACTGAAAGAGAGTGAATAATTTTGAAATCCCAGACTGCATGATTAAATTCAGTGAAGATGCTGAGAATGTATATGGAAATTCTCAAAAACTATAAAATGTAAAATACTGTACAGTTGCTGGAAATCTAAGCTAGATACTTAAAATGGCTATGGAAATCATATTATAAATCTATTATAAGATGGCCTTTTGCTTTAATACCAAAAGGTTGTGGAAGTCCTTTAGGAAACCCTTGTAATAATTCAATTAACCTTAGTGCAAAAAAAAGAAGAAGAAGTCCAGGAAAGAATGCCAGAATTGGGGTCATTAGCCACGTGCTGGTCCCCTGGTCAAAGACAGCCAAGTACTCAAAGTCAAATACTTTGAAAATCATGTTAACTTGCAGAATTAATATTAACATACAAAATATTTTGCATGTTTCTCTGCTCATCTAATTTGCATCATTTCTACTTTTATCTCATTTTTTCTCAAATACTCAAAATTATACAGAGAAAATAAGTATTTAAAGACCAATTTTAAAAATAAATAACTAGGGCTGAGGATTGATCTCAGGGGTACCACACCTGCCTCACAAGCACAAGGTCCTGAGTTCAATCTCTGGTACCAAGAAAAAAAAAAAAGGAAGAAGCAGTTAATCCAGAATAGCTATATTTGTCCCTTCAAATACTTATCCATATTATTTCATATATCCACTCATAGTCAGATTGGTAACAAGTGCTTTCCTGAGCAATGAGTAAAGACAAGCTCAACTTTTTATATAAGCTCCCTAAGAGATTATTTTGATCCTAACAGAACTTAGTGTAGTGTAAAAAACAGAGACTAGTTGGTCCATTTTCATTTGGCTTTAAATTTGGATGGCCACAGACAGTTAAGGCTGTCATTTAGAGCAAGAGGGATTGACTACAAGAAATAGTACACACCCAGAAATTCCCAGAAGGAGATAGCAGAACTAGATGACTGCTAAGCAAGCAAAAGTTTACAGTCAAAAGAATGTGCAGGAGGGGGAAGGGAGGGGACCTCTGAGAAACTAAGGGGAACTTAGGTGGCAGTTGTGGAGACTAGACTCCTTTGACACAGGAAGGGACAGGGAAAGGGGATTTTGCAGGCTAGGAGTATAGTGATCACTGCTTGCTTGAGTTCAGACAGACACTGGTTTTTGCCTTCAAACAGACCCTGATTTCTGCAAAATCTTTAAAAACTTTTCTCCTCTGTACTTCACCTCTCTGAGTTCATACTTTCGGGATCTGATGGTGGGCTTCTTCCACATGGTGTGTACTGGCACACTACTGAATATTATCTAAATGGCCAGGAATTAGTCAATGGCTGGTAAATGTTATACAGTTCCAAGAACATACATATTGGAGCCCAAAATGAACACATTTATTTACCAGCATCACACTAATGTGTTAAAGATCACTAACAAAATAGACTCTTCTCTCTTTTGCCTTCTGTTCTTCTGTTCTCTCCTTCCTAATCCTTCCTAATTACTCAAACTTAGTTTTTGTGAAAAGAAGAAAAATGACACAATATTTATGCTGATTCAACAATGTGTTCTAGGATATCACTAATAAATAACAATAATAATGGACTCAAATAGGTCGATAACATTTCATCTTGAAATTCATAATGCGTTTTTATATTACCCAGTTTACTTTCTCTGAACCAATTAATCTGTCCGTGGTCTTTCCTGGTACATTCTGTACTTCTGGCAGCTTCTTTAAAAGATGTAAAGGGTAGGAAACTGGAATTGGGTAGAGTAACAGGAATTCACAAAGAAAAATCCCGTGGTTTTTAACCGGATGAACTTCTTTAATAGTTGCTGTGCTTTTTGGGTAATTCTTAAGGGGGTGCATATGAAATATTTCAACAATGGCATGTAATGATATGTTGAATTCAAACAGCAGCTCTTAAGTTGAGATTGGGCATCCTCTGGGATGGGTAGAGTTGAGCGCTGCACACACTGCTGCTCTGTGCTGCTGCCCACAGCAAGTGTCTTCTCCCTCCACTCAGGACCCTGTCTAGGTGTTCTGGGTGCCTCTTTCCATGCTGGTTACCATGGAGAAAGCTGAACCTTCAGATCTTATGGTTATTAGTGCCTTGCTTATGAAAATGGTTTCTCTAATGCCAATTAGTTGTAGCAATGAAATTAATAGCTGTGCCTGCTTTTTCTTTACTGATGCTCTTCAGCATGTGCTGAGGCAGATATTTCAGATAAGGGTGGAAAGTACTAATTATATTTCCCAGCAGAAGAGAACACTCTCTTTATGTGATGGGTTAGACTTTAACTCTTTTCTTACCTTCTGCTAAATGTGTCAGTGGGTGATCTTCTGCAAAGGGTCCTATACTTCTTATGACCTGTTTGTTTTCCATAATTATGAATTTGGCTCCCTGTGCCCCCAAGCCCAGAACCATGAATCTACAAAATACTCGTGATAGCAATGTCAATAACGCCAATATAATCAAATTCTGGTTTCTGACATTTTCTAACTGTGATTCACACAAGCTGTTTAAGCTCTCAATTTCCTTAACTGAAGTAAGGAAATCAAGTAAGCATTTCCCAGGATTACTGCAATGCTTAAAAGAGAAAAGCAGGCTAACTTCGCAGGCTTACGGCTTGTACAGTCACACAACATACTGTGCTCAGGGAGACCCTGAGGAGCTGGACGCTGTGCTGCTGCCATCTTGAAATGCTCACTAGTTTCTTAGAAGGAGGGCTCTGTGTTCACCTTTTGCACTGGCTCCATAAACTGTACAGTCAGGATAAGCTGGAAACTTCTGCAGTGATAAAAAATCCAGAGTCCGAAATCTCAGTGGCTTAACACAACAGTTCACGTCTTGCTCATCCTCGTGGCCAGTACATGCAGAAGGATGCTCTGCTCAAGGACCCAGGCTGAAGATGATTTTGATCTGACATCCATACTCCCTGCACCACAGGGAAAGGAACAAAGAATTGTGCTTCTGTGCAGGAATCGCCTGGGTCTCTTGTGCTCATGTAACTGAACTGGCACTGCAAAACAGAGCTTTATTTTTTTTATCTTCAAAGATAGTAACTTTTCCAAACTTTCTCCTGCTGCGCACATAACCAACACCTCTTTTCCTCTCCTCAACCCTTAAACATGACAGAATATGTAGATCCTGGCTCAGGAGACTAGGAACTGGGTTCTTTCCCACAAGAAAGAGGAGGGTGAGCTGAAGATGACTGGAAGCGATAAAGCGAGCTGGAAGACCTACATTGTGTCTCTGGTCCCCTCGCCTCCGTCCCTTAGTGTAAAAGATACTTGCCCACCTGCAGATGAAGTGAAGCAAATGCATCGCTTCATCTCCTCAGAGTTAGCTCTGAATGAATCCTTTTTCCTTTTCACCCAAATATCTGCCTTCCTTTGACTTGGTCAGCAGGTGAACCTGAGCATATGAGCCCAGGTGACTGATAAGTCCATTCTTTGTTCAGAGCAAATTAGATTATCTGACTCAGTTGCCTGTATCTGGTACCGGGC
This sequence comes from Thryonomys swinderianus, assembly GCA_004025085.1. Classification (NCBI taxonomy): domain Eukaryota; kingdom Metazoa; phylum Chordata; class Mammalia; order Rodentia; family Thryonomyidae; genus Thryonomys; species Thryonomys swinderianus. Next base: position 23,031 of record PVIC010000333.1, on the reverse strand, counting down.
AGGCAGGGAAGTGAAGTAGCTGGAGAGCAGGCCCAGCTTGTCCTCCATAAGGGGAGACCCAAGATTCCTACAGTGTGCAACCCACACATGGCAGGGTATCATTTCATGTTCCTCCTAAGACAAAGCAAATTGCCCAAAAGTAAAACAGTTTATCTTTCAAAAAGAAATCCTTGGACCAGAGATTTAGCTCAGTGGTTCTGGCACCTGCCTAGAAGTACAAAGTCCCTGGTTTAATCCCCGGTAACCACACACAACAATACTGGGTGTGGTGACTCACGCCCACCAGCAATCAGTAACACACAACCACAAATGCCCGGCTTGGTGGCTCAAGCCTGTCATCCCACCACTCAGGAGGCAGAGGCAGGAGGATTGCTGAGTTTGAGGCTTGCCTGGGCTACATAGTAAGCTCAGGGCCAGCCTGAACTACAAAGGGAGACCTGGTCTAAAAAAAAAAAAAAAAAAAAAAAAATCCTTAATTTATTTTTTTTGTTTTCTTTTATCTCATGTCCTGATTGTTGGCTCTAGAGGTAACCATTTACCAATTGTTACCATTCAAGAAATCCTTCACACATGTAGAGGCCAGTGTACTTTTTATTTCTCTGTCACCCAAATTGTTGTGGCCCATGTATAAATTGTTTTAATTGCTCTATAGTGTTTTATAAATGTAATTTGTTTAATGGCCTACATATGAGATTTAAATATTTTTCTTATTTTAAAAATAATCACAAAATCTTCTTGCCTATAAAGTCCTTTCTACTTAGATTGTCTTCTTAGAATGAATTAATAAAATAAAAATTGTTACTGATTATTGAATTACTGATATTTATACATCATGACCATATATCATTGTGTTACTCTGTGTAGAGCTTATTTTCTTATTTGATAAATCATTCCAAATTTTAGAGGCCATTTTGTTATTTCAAAAGTGTTATCCCTTGAAAGCACACTATTCTGTAAATTAATTATATATGTAACTATAATAATGCTAAATTATAATTATATGAATGTGAAAGCATGTATCACTTGTATATGTTATGAAAAAGAACAGTGACTTATAACCACTGTATGCTAATCCACATTCCAATGGAAATCATACTACAAAGAGGTATAATGTGTATAAACAAGCAAAGATGTAATTATGGAACTACAGAATAAGAAGAGGTGAGAACTATACTCCTTGGTTTGGTCAAGGCAAAGTGCCTTCTACCATTATCCTGGAGTACCTGCTAATAGGTTTCCTTTTGTTCAGCTGAGTGACAAGTCATATGAATAAATTACTGAGACTCTAATTCTTGAAAAAGATACTTATAATCTGCCTGTGAATACTGTCAGCTCATTGTCCTCACAAGAGCTAAGATGAAACAGTGTGATTCATCCTTGCTAGGTCAGTTCGGGTCCTACAGCTCAGGTACAGGCAGTATTTATTTATAGTTTGAACAAGCAGGCGGGCTTAAGGCCGCTTTCCATAACATTCTTTCTTGCCTTAGAAACTGGTTACTATCTTCTACACAGCACTCCATTCAGCAAGGCCGATGTATCATCTTCCACTGGCTTGGGGAGCTAAGAGTCCAGAATGGACATTCTTCAGGAGATTTCCCCCCACTGTCATAGTTATAGGAGCAGTGCACTTAGGCGTGCTCTTCCTTTCCCATATCTATCTAATCTTACTAATTTTAATATTTTCCCAGAGAAATAAAAAAATACTTACTTCTGCAAAGTATTCTATTGAGCACCAGCAAAGCAATGTACCTTTCATGTAATCTATGATCTTCCTCTTACATAAAGTAATTTTATTTTACTCTGGTAGAAATGAAATGCAGAAGGGCATCTTTATAATCTTTCCTCATTAATCTTGTCCTAAATGAAATTCCTTACTATTTTTTTCATCTCCAGTACAAGCTCCTGATAGCCCGAAAGAAGTGTCACTTGACATTTTTAATGCTTTTTAAGCAAAGCATCTTTTCCAAGTGCTGGATAGGAAATTGCAAAAGAACAATTTCTAAAATAATTTACTCTACTGGTGAGTTAAGTGCTCCTGGCTGTTCCTTAGGATCCTTTCCCTTCCAGCACCATCCAAGTTAATTAACAGGCATAATACTCACTTCCTTGCCTGCCTTACACCTAATTAGAACAGTGTGTGTTGGTTTGTATCAAAGCCATTTCACTTCAGCTTGCCCACTGGTTACTCTGCTAGCAGCTCTCTGAGCTGGCTCTCCACTTCCACCCCCTCCTTCCCAAGGCTGAATAACTTCTTTACAGACGATCTAAACCGGTGAAACGGGAAATGATTTCATCATAATTGGAGAACATCCCAGTTAGAGTTCAAAGAATGTAGAAATTCCACACTAAGCCTGGCACCTCTCCAACACACTCAGACAATGATGGCCGCGTGACTGAACCACAAGTGTCAAACGCTGTACATGTCCTGATTCCCCATGATGAATGTAATCATGTACTACATGTAAATGTAGTAATGCAAATTGAAATTTAAACATGAAACATATCAGCACCTTGCAGCTCTCACCTTTCCTAACTTTTCCATAATGCTATTCTTCCCTAGAAGCCTTGTGTAATTTTTCTTTTTATTAGTGTATGTTTGCGGTAAGTAATGAGGACTTGTGTCATGGGGAGCTGGTGTATGTACACAATACATCTTCATCAGTCTTTCTAGTCCCCTCATCAATGATGAGGAACGCTCAACAAAAATGCAGGTGTAAGATGTTTTTGACAATGAGTTGGAAATATGAGTACTTGGATTTTCTCAGCAATAAGCATTTTTTATGTTTGCATTCTACATGTGAGCTATTTTCCTATAAAACATATCTGAATTATAGTTGTAAGTAGTAATATCACTAACAAGACATTAGGGTGGAAAATTACTAAGTGCACTGAAGTACCTAAATTCTGCTTTTCCACAGATCATCAGCAAATCTTCTTAAGATTCTGATTATTTTCTTAATATAAATCCCAACACACCCAGTAGTTTTCTTAGCCATTTTTTGCCATATGCACTTTGGCAGTTTAATGAAAATCTTGGACACTATCTTGAATATTTTTTTAAATACATAAAATACACAAGATTCAAAATGTACCTGGAAGATGATTAATACGTGCTTCCTTATTAATGTGTTAAACAAAAGCGAATACATTTAAAATGCAAATTAAGTATCCTTTATCTGAAATGCATGGGCCAGATTTCTGACTTTTTCAAAGGATGAAATATTTGCTTATACAAAATGAGATATCTGAGGAAGGGAACCCAAGTCTAAGCACATAATTCACTTATGTTTCCTAAACACCTTCACGCATAACTTGAATATAGCTTTAGACAATGTAGTTTGATAGTTTTGGATTTTGCACTTGTGTTGTCTTGTTAGTGCCCAAAATCTTTTGGACTTTGTAACATTTCTGTTTTCAGATTTTAGATTATAAATGCTTAAGTTGAACAGGCAACTTTTAGGTTCCATTTTATTATTTAAAGGTGTCTATTCAAAGACTGGTTTTGCTTATTGAATGACAACATTGAACTGTACAGTAGTGTGTTTGACTCCCCTAATTCCTCATAACAGTCAATACAGCATTACAGTGGGAAGTAACACTTCTGTGTAGGGCCTTAGTTTGGAGAGTACACTCCTGCATTCCCTGTACTTTCCAGCCACATTGCACAGGAAGACAGAACAATAGTGACCAGGTGTGCCCCACTGTAAACATTCGATGACACTTCAAGCTGTCTGCAGCCACTCTCAACTGAAACAGCACCAGTGATTCTCATTTATACCAAACTCACAGATACCATTGATAGCACTGTGATTGATGCCTCTACTTCTAATTTAAGGAAATACCAAATTTTAGGTAGAGATTAATGAAATTAAAAGTATAATTTTCTTCATCCAAACTCAGAAACTAGATTTTATTCTGGCCAATACAAATACCAAGTTTGAACATATGGCAACATTTTGGTGGGTTTCATTAGGAAATATATCAAAAATGTTACTTGGACAATAAGGAACTTCCATTTATATATGTCCAGGTCCTTAAGTAATCAGAAGTTCCCTCAGTTATAATTAATATCTCCAGTGCTATAAAAAGTAAGAGCCTCAGTCTTCCCTGGGAGAAACCGGGGTGAAATCATGGAAGAAAACTATAGTGTATCTCAGAGCTAAAGGTCATAAAGAGCTTACTAAGCACTGGGCACTGCATGAGTCACTTCCATGGAGTTTTCCCTGACTTTTTCATGGGACTCACCAAGGCTACAGTATATGGAAATGGGAAAGCCACAATCAGAATCCAATCTGCCATGGAGTTGTGGAGTGCCTTCCTAGTAAATCTGGAAAGAATAAATTTGTCATGCTCTGCTTCCGTGTTTGTGTTGGAAGCATATGCCCTACAGAGACCTGTGTTCTGCTCTGCTTTTCCAGAAAGTCTGGCTTTCCCTAAATTTACATGGAGAACATTTCACCATTCTGAAATTCATTGTTAGAAAACCACTAGTTTACATACAAGTTTGTCTTCCAGCCCAGCACTATCAAATATAAAAGTGTACTTTGTCGGCCCCACCTTTCTTTTCTTATGTTATTTTTATATACCATATAAAAGTACACAACACTATGTCATAATTTCTTTCAACATAGTAAAATTGTTCCTAGCAAGCAAATCAGCACATTCATCCTCTCAGTTATCCTTTTCTTTGCATGTGTGGAAAGAGAACTTGAAATTCACTCTTCTAACAAATTTCCACTTTATAATAGAGTGTCATCACTATAGTTCTTATGTTATGTTTTGTATTCTGATTTAGTCACTCTATTACTTGAAACTCTGTACCCTTGACTTCTAGATCTCTGCATTTTTTTCCATCCCATCCCTAGAAACCATCACTTGTTTTTGTTTCTATTCATTCAACTTTTTTTGTAGATTACATTTATGAATGAGATCTTGTATTTTCTTTCTGGATCTGGCCTATTTCATTTAATGTACTGTTCCATAGGTTCATCCACAATGTGACAAATGGCAAGATCTCCTTCTTTGTTCAGGCTGAATAATACGCCATTATATATGGCACAATTTTTTTATCCATTTGTCCTTCAGTAGATACTGAGACCATTTCCATATCTTGGCTACTGTGACTAATGCCACTGTGAGCACGGCAGTGCAGATGTATCTATGAGGTGCTGAGTTCACTTTTTGGGGGTGTGCATGTATGCAGCAGAAGGTTAGCTGGGCCATATGCCCCACACTTCAGGATTGCAGTCTGTTCTGAATTCCCCTGAGTGTCCATAACTGAGCTACCTCCACACAGAAGACGTCACAAGTAGGAAGAATTATCCCACTGTTTCCCTGCTCTCCCAGAAGGGACTGGTAGAGCTTTTGAAAAGAACAATGAAGATTGAGAAGGTGACTGCCCTAATTAATACCCTAATGCATCTATGACATGAAAAGTAGTAAGATAATTAAAGCATATAAGCAAACACAAAGAACATGGTATAAACCATAAGTCAGTATTTTTTGTAATATAAAAGCTCAGATATCTTGAGTTTAGACATGAGCCAGAGTTCACTTTCTAGACATATGATTTCTTAGCAAATCAACTTCTCTGTGGTTCACTTTCCTCTTTTGTTAAATTGATTTTTAATGAGAGCATTAACTTCATAGACATGTTTGGCAAAATAAAGAAAATTATATATGTAGAATGCCCAATGTAGCAATGCCAAGGACAGAGTAAGTGCTTTGTAAGCATCAGCTGATTGTCAAATAGAACAGTTTTTACCACTATCATATTTCATGTTAAACTATAGCATCTTTTAGAAAAGACGAGGTAGTGTTCTTCTGCCTCTCACAGTTTGATATGGGTGTTGATCTGCGGCTGCTATAGAAATTCACCATGAAGGTCCGAGGGAAGAATTCATTTTCCTTCTATTTATAGCTTTTAGGTACCTCCTGCATTCCGTTGTTTGTTGTCCCTTTTTTTCATCCCCAGCAGTGTAAATTTAAATTCTCTCTCTCTCTCTCTCTCACACACACACACACACACACACACACAGATACACACACACACACACACACACACACAAACGAACATTTGGCCCACTTAGATAATCCAGGATAATCTCTCTACCTCAAGATCCCTCAAACTTGCAAACTCCTTTTCCATGTGAGGTACTGTATTTACAGGTTCCAAGGACTGGAGCACCTACATTGCAGAGATAGATTTGATTCTGGACAGTACAAAGCCCAAGTATGAACATAGCAGCAGCACTTTGTCAGGAGTCATTAGCAAATATAACCAAAAGTGTTAGTTAGCCAATAAAGAACTCCTATTTCCACATAGCCAGGTCCTGAAGTAACCTGAAAGTTGCCTCAGTTGTAATTAGCCATGTCAGTCAACAAAAGAAATATTCAGTGTGGTATAAGCTGCACTGCACTATAATGATGTCTACACTAACAGTGACTGTGAGGAACTTATATGAGGACCCATCAGACAACCTCAAACAAACAAGCAAGCACTGGGTGTCAGTTTCCTGGTTATGAGAGGACCATAACAAATTTTCTGTGGCTGTGTCTTCCTCATTAGCTGTGTTAGAAATAGCCAGGTAATACACCAGGCATGGATTGGAGGAAGAGGGATTTATTCATAAAGATACTTTCAATTAAAACAGTCTTTCTGAAGCATAAATATTCAAAAGAATCACATATGATACTGGGCAGATTTTAGTAGAGAATGAGTGTATTTTTAATATCAGTTTCCTAAACATATTAAAAAGCACACATCAGTGTAATATGGAGGTAACACAAAGGACTCAAGACTGGTTACAGCAAGGACACCTGTAAGTGTGCAGAGGTACCTTGGTATTTAGAGGACATATTATGTTTATCTCTGTGTTCATTGCGGTTGACAGCTCAACAGTGTGCAAGACTCATTGTTCTGTTTTGGTTTTTTTAAGCCAATTTTATTGGTCCACTTTTGATATATATAATGACCACATTCATATTCATCATGGGGAATTTGTGCCTGCACATGATGTATCTTGATTCATCTTTTTCTCCCATCTCTCTCCCTTTTCTTTCTTTCCCTCCCCATTTATAAAAGCTACGTTTCCACTTTTTCATTTTATTTTTTTTCCTTTTTCCTTCCTTTCTTCCCTTGTCCCTTGTCCCCAGTGTTTTGGTTTAGGATTTGGTCTGTGCAGACTACAAGAAGTGGTAAATTCGTATGGTGTGAGCAGTACACTTTGCCTTGACATTGCTTCCTCATGGGCATGAAGGTTCTGTCTCATTAATTCTTAGGAATAAATCTTCATCCCCACTCTGGATGGCAATCTTGCTAATTATGTGCCAGTGGAACAATATAGACCATGTAGTTTATAATTGGGTTACTTAATAAAACCTAGCTGGATCCAACTTTGGAAACACTTCCTGCTTGTTCCCATACTTCAGCCTCTCACCCAATGAATCCACTCATTCCTATGACTTACTCTATATCTTTGTACTTCTATTCAGAACATATTATGCCTCCATTGCCCTTTTTTGGCCAAATTTTAATAAGACATTCAATTTCAATTTTTTTTTTTTGAGACAGGATCTTGCTTTGTAGTTCAGGCTGGCTCTGAGCTCACTATGTACCCCAGGCAAGCCTCGAACTCAGCAATCTGCCTGTCTCTGCCTCCCGAGTACTGGGATTACAGGCTTGAGCCACCATGCCTGGCACTGTGGTATGTGGTATTGATTGCTGGTGGACGTGAGTCACCACGTCCAGCACTGTATGTGGTTACCGGTGATCAAACTCAGGGCCTTGCGCTTGCAAGGCAAGCACCAGAACCACTGAGCTAAATCTCCAGCCCTCAATTTCAAATTTTAATTTTTTTCATGTCCCTTCCTGAATATTCCCCCACCTCAGTCCCCTTTTTTGGAAGAGATAAATAGATTAAAGGTGTCCTCTCTGGAAGTCTTGTATTTCTTCCAGTCATGATAGTCTCATTATTTCCCACAAGGTTGCAAGAGAGATAACAAGAATACTGATCTATGATGCCTCTCCCAGACCTGCCATTGGCTTTCTTTTTCCATTGACACTGATCAAAGTACAGTAATTTTTAGGTTGATGATTAGCTTTGGCTGTTTATTTTTTTAAACAAGTGAAGAGCTGTTCCTAGTTAGAAGAAATAGAAGTTTGTCCCTTTCACATAATAGAAGGATGGATATATGAAATTAAGAGACAGTATGGCGCCCCAGGGTGTCAGCGACCCATGACTCTCTTTTCAGATTCACCTTTCTGAGCACAGAGCTTCCTGGAATCTCTAGAACTCTTTTCACAGCTCATTGGCCAACCCTAATGCAAAGAAAGCTGAACAAGTAGGTTGTTTGGGGGCACATAGTAGGCGTTCTACTAATAGGAGGGAGAGGAGCAGGAGCAGGCAGTAAGCACTGGAAGTCTGTGACTCCTGGCTGACTTTTCTGCATCCTTTGAGTCTTCTCTCAAGCACTGTCATTTCCAGAAAGCCCTTTCTAGTGCTTTCAATCTGCACTCACTCTCTCTCCTCTTAGTCTGCTTGTTTCCCTGTTGCAGAGCTTTAAGACACTGTACTGAAATTAGGATCTGGGGTTATAGGCTTGAGGAGGCATTGCTGTCTTACTAATCATTGTGCTATTATATGCCCAACACATATGAGAACTTCATAAATATATGTTGAACTGAACTCATGAGAAGTTAGTGATTTATATATGCCATATGGCCTGTAGCTATGTCCATATTGCACGTGTCTGTGTGAAATGACTCACACAGTGCCAGGCACGCAGTCTACCCTCAATAATCTTGATTGATGAATGAAGAAATGGGATATAGTTAAGACTGAAGGGCATGGATGAAAAAAATCCCTCCCCAAATGCTGCTTTCCCAGCACACTGAAAAGACAACTATTTATCACCGCAAACGGCTCACTCAGCAGTGGGATACTGATGAGCACTAATGAGAGAGCCTTCTTCATCCTGAGGCAAAAATGAGAAGAAAATTTAAATCAGTGACAAGCAAAGTCCCTCAGAGTTGGGGCATTTTAGAGAGAAGTTGACTTGTGTATGAGGTCTCTAGCCTAGACTAGAATGCCAGCTGGTTTTCATTCTTTTACCCTAAAAACAATATTTCATTTCTGTCACCAGAAATAAAAGATACAATTTCAGCATTGTCTAACTTTGTTTGGGTGTCACAAGGCTGAGAACCAGGCTTGCCCAAAGGTCCTGATATTTCTCATTTTTTATATATGTGCTGTGTGCTGTACTTAATCCCTGTAAGTCCATCTACTTGCCAGAGGGCCTATCCCTGGCTGTTCCCATGTGTGTATCTGTGTGTGTAGATGCCAGTGATAATGGCACCACTTAGGATTTCTATAAGATTATGCCCTCATCTTATTTTGAGAGTGCTACTCAGCAGAAAAGATGGCAGATCTTTACTGGTTTATCTTTTCATATCTAAACTGTACCTTTAAGCCCTGGAATCAGCTGTGTCTTAGGTGAGCAAGCCGAATTGTTTAAGTTTCGGTCTAAAGAGATCAGAATGAATGAGCATAATAATAGGAACTACTAAATGAGAATTAAGTCATGGTATAAATTCTCAATGTCAACTGTGATCATGATGTGTATATAAAATATACCAATAAAATCAATTATTTTTTAAAAAGAATAGACACTATTAAACTGAGGGTGAAAACATAAAACTTTTTTTTTTTAGATTCCTACTGTGACAGAGAACCAGACAAACAAACAACATCGTGTCAGGGATTTTTATTTCAACCCATCAGAGAGCTGAGGCAGATAAATAAATAAACAAACAAACAAATGAATAAATAAAATTACTGAAAGTAACAAGTGCTTCTAGAAGAAAATATGTTCTCAGAATTGACTAGGACATTCAGTAGGTTAACCGAAAACTGAATGGCAGTTAAGGAGGGAGTCAACATAAAGTATTCAAACAGAAGCTTGCAAATCTGAAGTACAGTAAGATGATGGCAGTTAATGATGTTGTACTGTTTATTTAGAATTTGCTATGAGTAGAGCTCAAGGGTCCTCACCACACACACAGACACACAAAGGTAACTGTGTGTGGTGACAGATATGCTGATTAATCCAATTGTAATTATTACAGTATATCTAAATGTCAAATGATCCTATTTTATACCCTGAATATATACAGGTTTTATCTGTCAATTATACCTGATTAAAGCTTCAAAGAAAAAAGTTTAAAAAAATAACAACAGAGTATTCCAATATATAGAACCACATCTAAAAGTTTCAGCATACATGTATGAGGAGCCCATGAAAGAAATGAAAAAGCATACAGAAGGAGAGGAAGAAGAAAGAGAAGAAAAGTATTTGAAAAGATAATAGTGGAATTTTTCCTGAAAATTGTTGAAAAACATCAAAGCAAAGACCCAAAAACAGTGAACCCAAACAAGAGTGATGAAAAGTAAACTATGCAGAAGTACATTAGTCAAACGACTGAACACCCAAGACAAGAAGATAGTGTTAAAGCTGCCAGAATGTGGGGCATGGAACACATTGTGTGTACAGAAATAATGGTAAGAGTGAGGAGCTGACTTTTCCATCAGAAATAATAGAAGAGCCTGGCTGGGTGGCATGCACCAGTAATCCCAGCACTTCATAGGCAGGATAATAGCTGCAAGTTTGAGATGAACCTGGGCTACATAGTGAGTTTGGGGACTGCCTGACCTACATAATGAGGCCCTGTCTCAAATAATAATGATGATGATGGTGATGATGATGATGATGACAATGATGCTCAGGAGGCAATTGCAAGACATCTTTGAAGTATAAGCAAAAAAAGTTGGCAAATATAGTCTTAAATGTCCTTAAAATAAAGGCAAAAAATATCTGACAGATGACAGCTGGGAGAAAGCATCTCCAGCAGATATGCACTATTAAAAAATAGAAAAAGAAATCCTTCAGGAGTGAAACTAATGAAATCCACCTCTATAAGAAAGAATGAGGCCCTTCAGATTTGGGGGAAATGTGAATAAAAATCCTTTATGAAGAAGTCTTCATCACCCAGAGAAGCAAGCCAGAAAGGGGTCGCCCTTTAGAATGTGCTCCAGGAGAAGGCAAACTCTCTGGCCACAGTCATCAGCAGAGACTTCACAGCCTGTCTCAAAGATGGCAATGAGGACTGGTTTTCTACATCTGTGGACGCTATTGCTGCCACTTCGCACCAACTCCAGGCTGCTGGAGTCAGTGATTTAAACAGCTTCCTAAGAAATCACGATGTACAATTCCTACAGCTCACTGGTGAAGACTTCTGTCTATGACAGATTTTGTTATTATTATTGACAATAAGCACCCACATCAGTAGTTGTGACCTCTTTGAAGGACTTGAGCCTCCATGATGACACTGTGTGTGTGAAGCTGCCTAAGCAAAGGCAAACCGTCATCTGGCCAGCAATAGATGGAAAATCCACTGTAAAGGAACTTCAATTTATTGTCTAACAGAGGGGTTTTTTTTTATTTTGTTTTGTTTTGTTCTTGGTGGGAGGTATTTTGAGATAAGGCCTTACTATGTATGTAGTTCAGACTAGTCTTGAATTCACAGTGTAGCCCAGGCTGGTCTCAAACTTCCAGCAATCCTCTTGCCTTAGCCTCCCAAGTACTGCGATTATAGACGTGAGCCACCATGCCCAGTGTATTGCCCAGTAATAGTTTTATCTGATATGTAAATAATTTGTTTCACTTAGGATTGACAAAAGAATTTGGACACCTAGCTGTCGGAATTTAGGGGGAAGCTCACTGTGGATCCCTTTGAATGGTCATTTCACTAGTTCTTCATTTATCCATTTGTCTACTAATGAAAACTTTCTTCCTTTAATTGACACTTATTTGTATTAGTACAAATTTATAGTACATGATTACATTCCTCAAGAGGAGTTGGTGCATGTAATGACACATCTCAATTCTTTTTTCATCACATTCCCCTCCTTTTCCTCCTCCTCTCTGTCTCTTGGCCCTCTTGCCTTTTGCCAAAGATCTATCTCCACATTTCCTATTTCCCTTTTATTTTGCTTTTTAATTATTTATCCTTTGGCTTTTTATATAAGAAAAATTGTGCAATATATATTTAAAATTCTGTGTCTGATTTACTTTACTTAAAGTTGTGGTCTCAATGTAAACTCATTGTGCTAATTTTTCTGCAAATAACACATGGCACAGTATTACTCTTTATGAGTGAGTGTTATTCCTTTGTGTACAAATGCCATATTGCCTGTATCCATTAATCTATTGATGGATATATGCACAATTTCCAAGATTTAGCTATTTTGGGTTGTGCTGCTATAAACATGAGTATGTATCATTGCAATATGATATTTTCAACTCTTTGAGGAAGATACCTTGAAGGGGACTAGCTAGACCACATGGAATTTCTAGTTTAGTTTCTTGTGTAATCTCCTTACTAATCTCCAGGGTGATTTACATTCCCACTGATAATGTGAAGTGATTTGTTTTTTTCCCAAAAATCTCCCCCTTTTTTTTTTTTTTTTGCGACAGGATCTCACTTTGTAGTTCAGGCTGGCCCTGAGCTCACTGTGTAGCCCAGACAAGCCTGGAACTCAGCAATCCTCCTGCCTCTGCCTCCCAGGTGCTGGAATTATAGGTGTGAGCCACCATGCCCAGCACTGTATTGTTTCATTTCTTCATGATAGCCACTCTTTCCTGAGTAATAATTGTTTTGTTTTGTTAATTTGTATTTCTTTAATTATTGGAGATGTTGAGCAGTTTTATATGTATTTATTGCCCATTTTCTCTCTTCTTCCTCCTCCTCTTTCTTCTTCTTCACCTTCTGGGAATTGTCTATTCATTTCAGTTGTGCATTTTTTGACTGGGTCTTTGGGGGACAGTCTAAATTCTTTGGGGTTTTTTTTTAATATAGCCTAAACAGTAGTCCTCAACCAATGAATAGTTGGCAAAATTTCTCCCATTCTGTAGGTTATCTCTTCACTCTGATGGTTTTTTTATTTGCTGTACAGGAGCTTTTTAATTTTATATGATTCCACTTGTTGATTCTTGGTGTTTTTTTCTTGTGCAACTGGTTTCTCTTAAGAAAGTCCTTGCCTACACCTATTCCTTCAAGAGTTTTGCTCATTTCACTTTCCACCAAATTAAGTGTTTTTGTTCCCACTATGTAGCCCAGGCAAGTCTGGAACTCAGCAATCCTCCTGTCTCTGCCTCCCAAGTGCTGGAATGACAGGCATGAGCCACCACGCCCCGCACTGTGGTATGTGGTGCTAATTGCTGGTTGATTGTTGGTGGGCGTGAGTCACCACACCCAGGATTGTATGTGGTTACTGGGATCTATCTCAGGACTTTGCGCTTGCGAGGCAGGCTCCGGAACACTGAGCTAAATCTCCAGCCCTAATATATAGATCTTTGATCCACTTTGATTTTAGTTTAGTGCTTGGTGAGAAATACGGGTCTAGATTCAATCTTTGGCATGTACATAACCAGTTTTCCCAGCACTGTTTGTTAAAGTGCCCTCTGGCGTATTTTGTGATTCTTTTGTCAAAGATAAGGTGGCTGAATGTGCCTGGAATTGTCTCTGCATCCTGTCTTCTGTTCCATGGAGCCACATTTGTGTTTTTGTGCTAATACCATGTTGTTTTTTGTCACTGTAGCTTTGTAGTAGAATTTAAAGTCCAAGATTGTGGTGCTTTCTTCTTTTCTCTTTTGCCTGGGATTGCTTTTGTTATTCTGGGTCTCTTTTTTTTTAAATGAATTTTATTTTATTTCATCTCATCCCCCCAAACTCCCTCCCCTCCCTATGTACAACAACTTTGGTTCCATTTTTTTTCTTCCACTTCACTTTTTTCTTGTCCCTTCCCTCCCTCCCTCTCCTTTATTCCCCTTATTCTGGGTCTCTTCTTGCTCCTTGTGAACTTTAGGATTGTTTTCTCTAGTTCTGTGAGGAATGGTATTGGTATTTTGACAAGGACTGCATTAAATCCACATATCAGTTTTGGAACTATGGTGATTTTGAAAATATTGATTCTTCCTATCCAGGAACAAGGGATATCTCTCTATTTTCTGACATCCTGTTCGATGTCCTTTTTCACAGTACTGTAATTTTCATTCTAGACATCTTTTACTTCCTTCATTAGCTTCATTCCTAAGTATTTAATTTTTCTTGATGTTATTTTGAGTGGTGCTGTTTTCATGATATCTGTTTCAGTGAGTTCAGTTTTGATGTATAGGAATGTTATTATTTGTGCTATATTATTGGCTTTGGTTATTAATTTTAGGAGTCTTCAGCAAAAAATTTTTGGGGCCATTGTGTCATGTGAAAATATAAGAATTTCACTTCTTCCTTTCCTGTGCATATACCTTTCATTTCTATCTCTTGCCTGATTGCTCTGGGTGTTTTTAATACTATGTTGAACAGAAGTGGTGATAGTGAATATCCTCCTCTTGTTCTTGACTTTAGAAAGAAAACTTTCTGTTTTTCCTCTTTTAATACAGTGGTGGCCATAGGTTTGTCATAAATGGGCTTCATTAGGCTGAGATAAGATCCTCTATACCTATTTTCTTCATTGTTTTTTTCATGAGTGGATATTCAATTTTATCATGAATGAACATCAAAAACATTTTCTGCATCAATTGAGATGATCATGTGATTTTTGACCTTGTTTCTATTGATGTGACGTATTACATTTATTGATCTGTATATGTTGAAACATCCCTGCACCCCTGGGATGGAGGATACTTTGTCATAATGTACAATCTTTTTGATAACTCATTACATTCTGTTTGCCAGTATCTTGCTGAGCATTTTACATCTATGTTGATTACAGAGATTGACCTGTAGCTCTCTTTTTTTCATTGGGTTTTTCTACTTTTGAAGTCAACACTGGGCCTTGGACTATAACATTTAAATTGATGGGGACCAATAAATTATAATATTTCATGCTTAGATGCCAACATTCATGTCAATCCAAAGCTCCCTTCAGTCATCTTCGAGGGACGGGACTGAAACCAGATGCCAAGGAATTCTGCTGAGTACATGTGACCTGCTCCCATAATGTAACTGGGTTTTCCAGCCACTATTACTCACACAGACCTAGAAACTCTGCAGCTCTCAGTTACCCACAATTCTCAGGACATACTTTTTTCTTCAGGTAGAGTTACAGAAATATTCACTTCTCTGCCTTAGTCCCTCCAGTATACTGTAATCTATACTACCAGGTCTAACATCTTTGTATGCCCTGCGGCCTAGCATGGTGCCTTGTTCATTTTAAATGATGAACCAAACAAATTGAACAAAGGATCCAAAGAAGAAGGAGAAGGAGAGGAAGAGGAAGAGGAAGAGGAGGAAGAAGAAGAAGGTCTCTGTCCAAAAGCTATTAAGCCAATTTTGAACTAAAATTATTGATCATTTCAAGTATGCCAACTTTGGAGATGCAAAACATCTTCTGTGTGATTTTTATTGCTACCATTCTCTACAGAGTCAGAGTCATGTTTGTCAGCTATAGGATGTTTTAGCAGCAATTTTCAAGTAATTCTGCTTATTTTTCAACAAGTTAACCTTTGTTAATGACATATTAAATTTTTATTCTTTTCTTTATATGATTACCCTGAGGAAACATTCAAAGTAGACCTTTTAATAAGGGTTAGCTATTTTGCTGATAGAACATCATGGTATCATTTCACTTAAGAGGAAATTTTTCCAGAAAGACACACTTTAATGACTGGTCAAGCATACTAACCACCTTATCTTTGCTTTGGGCCATATAACTAATTTAGATAGTCATTAGCTTCCAGGTAATGGGAGTACATGTGCTACAGTATGAGCTGAATACCAAGTCAGGTCCTAAAATGCTTCTCCCTGTGGTATTTCAACAGAAAAATGCCGCAAGGAAATCAAGGTCTTCTGGACACCCTGGAAATCAAGGTCTTCTCTGATGCTGTGATTAAAATTTCTAAAAAGTTATATAAGTAACATTGCTAAATAAATTTAATTTCTACTCACATATGATTTGATCTTTCTAAATGGAATGGATTCTGGATATATCAGAAGGTAATCTATAGATACCAATATCATGTAAAATGAAAAAATAAGGCAAGCTATAGTTGGTCAGGTCTTTACACTAGGAAATACCTTTTACTGCAGCCTACCACATTCACTTCTGCTGTATGTTCCTTCCCCTGCTAACTTCAAGGATGCTCCTCTCTTGCCTTTCTGGCCACTTTCTGATCAGCTACTTTACAGCCTATATTACAAACTTGTCTTCTGTCGACCCTTTAGCTCTTTCTATTCTCACAGGGACCTTGCATTGTACTTTATTCTTCTCCAACTAAGTCCTCCATCAGGCCATCTCATTTATCTTGGTAGTTCTGTCTATAGTTGAAGGTTGCCAAATCTGTCTTTCAGACCACGCTTGAGCTTAAAGTTATTGTTCATGTTGCTTTCTGGATAAATCCACTTGGAACCCTCATGAGCACATACAATCCAAACTGTCAGCATCTGAGCTCATTTTCCCGCCTCTTCTGTCATGTATGTGCACACCTGCCCTAGTGCCTCTTGTATTGGTCTTTGAGCGAGTAGCACTTAGATCATTCATAAACATACTCCACTCTGACCCACTACTGATTTATTCCAGCAAGTAAATAATTCCACATTTACCTCCTCTTTTCTTCTGACACAGAGTCCCCCATCCTGTGTCTAAACTGGTGTAGCAACCTAATCTCACCCAATTTCTAATGTGGTTGCCCAGTGACCTATCCTTTATACCAGTACCATACAAATATTATCATAATCACCTCAATCAATAATTTCATGCAGCCACGTGTGGTGGCTCACACCTGTAATGCCAGCACTCAGGAGGCAGAGGCAGGAGGCTGGCTGAGTTCGAGGATTGCCTGAGCTACATAGTGAGCTCAGGGCCAGCCTGAACTACAAAGTGAGACCCTGTCTCAAAAAAATAATAATAATAATAATAATTTCACGCAGACTAAAAATCTAAGCTCTTTAATATAGTTAGTTTGTTTTCAGAGCCCCCTACTCCTCTGGCCACATCTTGTGACTCCTCTCTTTCTCCTATTTCTCTTCTGTCCAGCAGTCTCACTTACTTGGCCTGGGTTGGACTGTTTCCAGTTCTGGAACTCTGTTTCCTCAGACCTGCAGTTCTCTGCACATGTTCTTTCTTCTGAGCCACTGGTTAATTAAACCCTTTTTCCTTCTCTGGGGACAAATTTGACCTTCAAGTTCTGGGTCCTAGAAACCTGAGGTAGGTGAAATGACTTTTAGTTAACAGGCAATAATTATCATGAAAATGACTCCTGATTTGCATGTTGAACTTTGACAGATTGCACTGTCAATGAACTATAAACACCTGATGGAGAAAGTCACCGCTGTGGACTTCCCTATGAGCTGTGCTTATGGAGGTAGAAGTTATATTTCTATCCTGAAGTTATGCCTGTGAATCTCCTAGCAGAACACTGGAAACCTGGGATTTCTAGCCAACATGGCTCCCACACTCAACAACACAATCTCATTCCCCAAACCTGAGAGGTCACTAGGTTTCCAAACAATATCTTCTGACCTTCCCTGCCAAGAAGATGTACCTCTTGTCTTCCATCTTTCTTTTTTTTTTTTTTTTTTTTTTGAGACAGGGTCTCGCTTTGTAGTTCAGGCTGGCTCTGAGCTCACTATGTAGCCCAGGCAAGCCTGGAACTCAGCAATCCGCCTGTCTCTGCCTCCCGAGTGCTGGGATTACAGGCGTGAGCCACCATGCCCAGCACTGTGGTATGTGGTATTGATGGCTGGTGGGCGTGAATCTCCATGCCCAGCATGGTATGTGGTTTCCGAGGATCAAACTCAGGACCTTGCGCTTGCGAGGCAGGTGCCAGAACTTCTGAGCTAACCCTCCAGCCCTGTCTTCCATCTTTCTAAGTGAATCCAGTTCCAAGTTTGTTTTATTACAGAGCAGTGATGCTGAAACTTTGAGATTTCAATAATACAAATAACCCAGTGCATTGCATGTCCCATAGGTTTGTCCTCACTGGTGGAGATAGTCTAAATGTCTAAAGGGTCTGAAACAACACAGGCTATTGTATGTCATTTGCTAATTATTCCCAAACATTGCCTAAGCCATTTTTCAAGTTCTTCCTTTAAAGGTGTTCTCCTCTACAGATGCACAATCTCATCAACCCCTCTTTGACCTACAAGGAAACATTTCTTTCATTGCAACTACTGTAACTCATACAAACAGCATAAATTACAGCTCTACTGTAAAGTGTAGTTGTGTTACTTACATATTTGTCCCCAGCTCTAGGCAGAGACCTCCTTGATGGTTGGATCAATTACTACCCTTATTGGTTTCTACTACTCCTGTGCTGTGCCTATTACATCCTGCGGGCATGCCATGGGAATTGAATGATTCAAGAGATGGGTAGGTGGTTGAATTAAAGGAAAGAGGTGCCCTGCAGACTGTGATATCCAGGTATTCTTATTAAAAGCCCCAGGGACTCGGGAAAGTCTTCGTTTCTCACAGCTTTGCTTTGAACCAACCACCTGCACTCCACTCTCAAGACATGTTGGATATAGATACTCAGTTTTTGCTAGAAACACATCACCTGAGCTTTCTCAAAGTAACCTGAAATACAGTTTGTCACTACACATGCACTAAATTCTGGAATCACTACTTCAAATGTGTTCTGAGACCATGTTCATCGCAAAGAGAGAGAAACAGCATTTCCTATAGATTACACTGTAGTAAAAAAGAACCTGATGACACACACATATCATTAAGTGGGATCAGAGTTCACTAACTTGGGGGACAAATCTTATCTGAAGTCTGGTGATCTCCCAGGGCTGATGATGGGTCCCATCCTGAAGGTACCTTCCTTTGGCCTGTTGCCCACTCACAGCCCTGAACAGCAAGGGACTCTGCACCAGAATGGAGTGTTCACCAGCTGTAGAGAGCCCAGTCTTACCTCTAAATCACTCCTGGTAGTGATATTGTTCATCTCTGTCCTCCTTTATGTCAGATGTAGGGATTCTCCCCAATCCACATAATAAAATAATATATACTATAACTTTCAAAAGAAAAAAATCCCACAAAAATGGCTCCTGGTGAGTATGAGGCTTAAACAAAGATACTAGTAAAGTACAATGACCAGATGTTTTTGCTTTCCCCACATTTACAAATGCCTAGCAAAGCAGGAACTTTCTTTGCCAGATTGCCTTGCCACAGTCTAAAGCCCAGCAGTCTTCAGCATTCAGCATAGATTGGAACACAGCACGGTGAGCCCAAGCTACTGCTTGTAATACCCATAGTTTTGCAGAAGAAAACAAATGCATACTTTAAGCAGAACCCTTGTGCTTAATGGCTGAAATGTTTCTGTGCTTTGGAGATCGTTCCTTTGCTATTAAATCAAGGGCAATCATACTTTGTTTAAATATGGGAAGAAAATAATTGATGTTTTCACATTACTGAGCATTTCGTCTAAACGCTGGCTCTGCAGTAAACAGTGTGTAGACATTTTAGGAGACAGGCAGCGGTAGGAGGTAGACAGACCGCTGCCTCCGCCTCGGCATGGGTCGCGGGCTGCCATAACAGCTCTCCGGTGCCCATCGCTGTGCTGATGGCCTCCCACACCAGCAGCGCTAGGGCTCCACGAGAGTGCTCTGTTATTCTTTCTATTTAATAATTAAAGCTTCAGTCATTTCCTCCAATAATGATCATGATTAAAGAATGATAACGCATCTCTAAAATCTGTAAGTGGCATAAGAGTTACCAACCTTCTTCAGAAAGCAAGGCAGCTGCACTGTGGTTTATTCAGGTCCTCACATCCTGCAGAAGTTTTCTTATAGGAAGCTGCCATTTCTCACAAAGGGAATCCAAATTATATTAAGAGCTGTGTTTCTCTTTTTCTCCTTAGAAATGCCTCTTTAACAGACAGAAGCATTCTATTTCTCTATCCAGATTTGTGAGCATCCCACATAATTCAGAAGTTAGTCATTTTCTGTATCAGAGTTCAGCCTGTGTCAGATAAAAGCCCACAGCCTCAAAAATACCAAGTCATAGTGTTTGCAGGTTTTTATGGCTATTAACATTCCTTTTCCATATAGCTTCAGAAAAAAAGACAAAAGAAGACTCCCTTTTTAAACATCTGTAGGTGGTCAGCTACAAAATGCTGGCCTTCTCATGCAGTTTTAGACGTTTTGCAAGGAGGCTTGTGAGTCCCAACTCTTATTTCCAGAACCATTCTCACCTTCTGAAACACATTTGTTCTCAACTATTAATATTTGTATTCCTTTATTTTGTTGGCTACCATTTCTCTTTAGTTTTCTGTAAGATATCTTCAACCCTTAGATTATAGAGCATTCATTAATTCATCTACGCACCCATCTATCCATTTAGCACACATATTATTTTTGTTCTAAATACTATCTGTGAGTATAAACATGACTATGAAATTATTTGTATGGCACCCAGGCACATGTTAAAATTACAGTTGTGCCTCTGTAGGGCTATTAGAAGATGTGAATTCTGTTGAGTTACTTGCACTGTTGATTCCTTTGACATTTTGAGGCAAAGTTATTAAAGCTCTTTTCAGCATTGAGAGTTGATGTTAGTGTTTTGTTTTAGTAGAGAAGTCTCTAATAGTGGAATACCTGCACTGGATTCATTTGCCCATCTTCTCTGCAAGGAGTCACAGAGGTATATGTACAAGAAAAGCAATTATATGCTCAGGCTTTATGTCCAAACTTAATTGGAAAATTCTAGTAAACTCAAATGGACTTAGCAAAGAACTCCTGAGATCTTGAGACCAGGTAGGCGAAGAGGACTAGAGGAAACCCCACATGTAGAAGGGTCTCAGTGAGTGTTTGTTAAACGAACGAGTTGGACCATCTGCCTTGTTCTCACACTGCCCATCCACACCTAAGCCTGGGGGCTGGAACTCACCATGCAGGAAAGGCTCAGGGCTTTACTGTCCAAGCCCCTTGCCAGGCTCTTCTAGTACTTTAACTGACAGGTTTGCTGAGCTCCTAAGAAGTGAAACCAGCTGTCCCCTAAGGAAGCCCCTGTGTTCTCTGGCTATGTGGGAGGAAGAAAACAAGAGGTCATAGTCATGTACCCCACACCTTTCACTCTTTTATAATTTGTACAAGCAGCCCATGCCAGGGTCCTCCAGACTGAAGAGCAGCCTTTCTTTGAGCAGTATGCTGTCTTGTCCTTGGTCCTATTTATTCTTGGACAGAAGTAAGGTTGGTGAAACAGAAAAATGAAGGAGTCTTTTCATTCCACTAGAGGCCAACAGAAAGTAACAAAAACTGTGTATAATGTAATATCTAGAGGAACCAATGTTATAAAGAAAAATATAACCAGGGTTGGAAATACAGAGAAACTGAGGCAACTAGGGAGAGGAAGGGAAATGTTATTTTTAAAAGGACACATAGTTTCACTGAGAGGACATTGGAACAGAGACTCTTGATGAACTTATGGTATAGAGAAAGGTCTCAGAAATCCCAGAGAAGTGTAGTTGACCTCCAGGCAGTAGAGTTGAGCTAGTAGGGTTTCTATCCTCCTGATCTTGGCTTTAGTTTCACATTCTGGCTTTGGTGCTTTTAGACACTCACCTCTTAAACCACTATAATGGCAATGCTGCTTACATAGGTCCAGTAAAATCTGTGTTCATTTTTTCAGTTTAAAAAAAAAAGTCAGTTCCATGGCTTAGAAGAGTTCCATGGCTATTATTATTGTTCAGTTAGGAAAAATAAAAGAAAGTATACTGCACTCAAGATTACAAATGACCTGCTACTACTTCTGCCAAGTTAAGGAAAGAATTTGATATTAAAAGTTTCAGCCCAAAGGCCTGTCAATTGGTTAGTGTATAAATATTTGGGGTTTTTTATACTATGGAGTGCTAGTCAGCCATAAAAAGGAAGAGCTTCAGACATTTATAGCTAAATGGATGGACCTTTAGACCAGACTCTCAAGTAAAATAAATTTGACACCACCAGTTTAAAGACATTGTTTCTCTGGTGTGAGAAACCAAAAGTGGTAATAAGGACTCAAATGTATAACAGATTTGGGGAAATAGAAAATGGGAAAAAAATGTTCAAGTGGAAAGAGGAACATGGGAGGAAGGAAAAAGAAAGGATAACAAAAAAGGCGAAAATGGAAAAATGAAAACAAAGCTTTTGTACACTGGGAATGGAGGAGGTATTAAGGGAAGTGAGATTGAAAACTGTTTTTAAAATTTTGTGAAAGCCACCCCACTTCCAACCAGTGCTCTTCTCTGAGAACTACAGAGTATGGAGAATTACCAATTCATCAAATAATAGGAACCAAAGGTCTTTTTCCTCTTCTGCAAGACCCAGGTTAACAAAAGAAATGAGCCTCAGAAGAGCAGACTACATGCTATTAGTTCAAAAGCAGCCCTGGGCCTGTAGCACCCATGCCACTTTCTGTTTTTCTATTTTCTTCAAAAATACTGGTGAAAATACTACTAAAATACCTGTAGAGACAATCATGTGACTTCTTACTTCTAATGGTTTTTCTCTTCTTTCTTCAAAAAAAGTAAGAAATTATACATAATCTGTGCTTGACAAATCAGTTTTTTCATGTATACATTTGCTGATCTCAGAATTAGCATAAAGTTTGCTCCTGTAGATTTGCAGAATGAAAAAAAGGAAAGAAGGAGGATAAACAATTTTTCTTTTTGAAAATACTGAGGATTTAACTTAGCACCTTTGCACTGAGCTGCATCTCTAACTCTCTATTTTTATTTTGAGACAGAGTCTTGCTAAGTCACTAAGTTACCCAGGCTGGGCTCCAACTTGAAATCCTGGGACGGAAACTACTATGTATGATCAAGGTTCTCTTTATTTGGAGAGGTTGACTTACATGATAGTAGGGGCTGGCAAGTCTGAATTCTATAAGACAGACAAAGAGGTTAGAAAATGAGCAGGAGCTGACATAATAGTCTTTAGGCACAATTTTTTAATTGAATTCTTTATTGGTACAATTTATATACATCTCAAAA